>SNQJ01S0064167.1:65342-86793 GCA_010110895.2 Picea sitchensis | reverse complement strand
CCCATGTCATAAGTTGAGGTAAAGGGGGTACCTGAACTTGGTTGAGAGGCCAGATGCATCATGGGTGCCGGAAAGGGTCCACTCATGGGTGAAGGGGTGGCCATAAGATATGGTTGTTGGTAAGGGGGAGGTGGGTAGTAAGATGGACCTCCATACATCGATATATATTGGGGTGTAACATACATGGGTGGTGGTTTTATGTACCGATTATGGTGTGTTGTGGTACCGATTAATCCATCTGCCACGTGAGACATCCCAGGTGTTTCCTGGATGAATGGTATGGGTCTCAGGGCATCAGGTAGTACTATGTATAAGTAACCTGACTGAGCATAAATGAGGTCATATTGTTAAGCCTTGATGATGGCTTCCTCTTCAGTTTGGTGGAAGGTGAAGGCCACATATTTGGCAAGGATAGAGATGAGTGATATGAGAAACCAATCAAGGCATTGTTCTTTGGTGGTTTCTGCTTTGCATAAACTACGTCACTAATGCCATTCGTGAATGTGGTTGATGATATGCATGGCTGAGGTTTGTTTCCACTCATAGAATAGTTGTATACCATTGTCATGATGAACTGGCAGTTCAAAAGAAGGTCAAAAATGTTTTGTCCAAGGATTCAAAAGTCACATGGGACCTTGATTTTTCATCCACGTACCATTTGGCTAATGGACCTATGAGTGTGCTCTTAAATACAATTAAACAGACGGAGTCATCCATGATGATGTTTGAAGAGCACCATAAGTGGAAGTTCATGACATGCTTGGTGGGATCTTCCCCTGATTTCCCTTCAAACTTGGGAATGTCTAAAGGTAGCTTTGTAGGCATATTGGGCCATGTCGGGGCATGCAATATAGGTTCATTCATGAGCTTACTCAGATCAAGTATGTTGAGGGAAGCCAAATATGGCATGTGGGGTGTCGGTGGAGGATTAGTTCCATCCATGGTGTGAGCAGGTTGTATACCTAACCCTTGAGGGGGTTTAGTGGGTTTGTACTTCTCCCTTTAGAATAAGTTTGTAACTTTCCTCCTTGTGAAGGAGAGTTAGTGGATGGTTAGCCTTTGGAAACGGAGCCAAGTAAAGTGGAACCAAGTAAAGTTGATCCAAAAATAGCATCACTCAGAGGGGTGTGAGAGGGTTGAGCTGGTGAGTTGGAAAGGCTAGGAACTCCTCCTAGGATAGGAGGGAGGTTTTTCAAGCATCTGTAATGACTGGGATTTTGTGGATCCCCTATGATGTCTGACTAGAAAAGTGAATGTGTGAAATGGTGATGATAGAAATAAATGAACAAGAGACTTGTATAATTTTGGACCTTCACAATATATCTCACAATCGCATGTAATCAAAGGAACATCATACATAAATCAATTGAAAAGAAGAATACATGTGGGTAGGTGGATTTTTTCCATGTGGGAGAAGAAAGGAAACAAATGCTCGTGTCCTAAAAATATGTAACATCCTTCCTCTCAAATAGCACTAGACCTTCCAATAGTACTCAATAGTGGGGTTTAAATCCACTGGAAGAGGAATTATTGAAGGATGAAACAATCAATTATAATGAGAAGTAGAGGGTGCATGTCCTGAAAGAGATGGTGATATTTCCCAATAGCCACACAAAATCTGATCAAGGTGCAATTGTAGCCAGAAATTGCCACCTAGGTAGATGTCCTAAAATTTGGCCACTAGGTACGTCAGCCAAAGTGTGGCATTTAGAATTTCAGCCTCAGAAATGGGTCATGGGTTGGATCCATTCCACGAGTTGGGTTACTCAAGAGGGGACTCATAGAACAACCGGACCTCATCCTTCGACCCTTCATGAGTATCAACCTGCCTTATGGTGTTAGGAACACTTGACTTGGAGGATTTAAAAGTTCCCTATTTTTCAACTTCTTAATGTTTGAAGATGTTAGAACCATATAATGGGGGGTTATTTGGATTCCTAACCCTGAGATCCTACCTAGACTAAAAACTTTCTTTTGTCACCTCCTGTGTGTTGACACGAAGTTTAATGTTTTACCCTTTAAAATTGAAGCTTCACTTTTTCCTAGTCATGGAGATGATCTTGTTCATGAATATCATTCTAAGATTTGGGAAGAAAATGCTAAGGATTGATTTTAAAAAATTTGTCATTTCGTGGTGATACCAGTGCATCAGATAATGTATGGTTGTGCACCCCCCTATATTTCAGATTTGGTCATAGAAAACCTCAAGGAGGTTGTCAATTGGTTTATTTAGCAGAATTTCTCCTATATCAGAGTTTTTGGATGTTCTATCCCTCCTCATGCACTTCCGAAATTCCTCCCTGATAGACTGGTATGCAGGAAGGTAGATCATCAGATAATAACAGGTGGTATTGGGATAGAGCTGAAGAAATCTCAAAATAAATTTTTGCCGGTCTTTCCCGTAAAGATCGGAAGGTTTTCTCTACTCAAATTGGGTCATTCCAAAGTTGAAGCTGCAACTCTTGAGGAGGTCAAGTTGCTGAATCTCGAACACAGGAAACATGACCCTTATCAAACAGTGGGGAGCCACATGGTTCACTATGGCATGAAAGCATTTGAACATGAGGAATCCCCTCGCGATGAAATTTTCAAAGGGATCAAAGCCTACTAAGAGGTGATAAGAAGGGTATAGACATTACCATCCAACTTGCAAACCAGTCTTCTAACCTTCCATAGACATAGATGAAGCAGTTTTCCCAAGGTATTGCAGGGAAAAGAAACAACATCCCCTCCAGAATAAGAAAACATTCCCCAAGGCTTCAAACAGAAAGAACAGAACAAAGCAAACACCGAGGAAAACCCATAGGAGCTCAACAGATATTCACAAAACAAAGAAGTCCCATAGACAAAGAATACAGGAGCAGAAGCAGAAAAAAGGTTTGAGACACCTCTCGAGTCCAGTCAATCTACCCCCCATTCATCATCTACTATTCATATTGATACTCCCAAGACAACAAGGGAAAATAAATCCACAGAGTTTTGTAATCCGATCACTTCCTTGACCCCTTTACAATCTACTTTTGGGTTCCCTTAGGTAGGAGTCATATATGCTAGTGACCTCGACCCCATCTCTAGAGAAGAAATTCCTCCCTCTGATTACTTCTTCAGTAAAAAGAGGAAGGTTGTATTAAAACAGGATATGTATATGAGAGAAAGTGGTATGTTAAATAAACAATGGATGATGGTGGATGGACAAAACTTGGAAGAGGGATATTTCACTACAGAGGTGGCGGGCTCCATGGGAGCACTAGCAACAACAAATTTACTCACTGTTAGAAATATGTGAGAAAGGTTGGAACAAAGTAACCGCACGATAACCCAGTTGCAAGATCAACTAAAAGATACCAAAAAAATATCAAAGAAGAAATAAATACAGGTCTAGAGCAGGATAGAGTTGCTGACAAGAAATAAATTCAATTGCTTAAGTCAAGTCTAGACGAGATGAACAAGAAGATACAGACTAGACAAATACAGGTTATTCGGCAAGAATAATTGCTAAGATAACTACATGCTAAATTGAATTCAATAAAAGGCTAGGTTATAGACCTGAAATGTTTTCAGGACCAATCACTGGAAATACATGCGAAGCTAGAAGCTGAGCAACAAAAAGTAATCTCCCAAGTAGAGATTACTCAGAATTATTTTCAGGAAGCAAGCAATGCTTTTGATAATATTATTTTTAAAGGAAAAGAAGCTAAAGCAACAAGGGCCACTTTCCAAAAGGCAGTTGTATGTTCTGAAAACGAAGAAGTATTGAAAATTCCAAATATTTATGTCACAAAGTAGATTATAGGCGATATCATGCTCAAGGTATCGGAAACCAACATAGTAGAATATAAGAAAATAGTCAAAGAAATCAAAGGTGACTGTGAAAGAATCTTTGATTTATTGTACAAGGAATCTTTAGGTACTGGAAGAGACAATTGCATTGGGCAATTACGACAGATAAACATTGTAAGACACCAATTGAATTTCAAAGAGGGTTTGAACAAATTTCAAATGTAAATTTCACAGTTAAAGGAAATGGATGCTACCCTAGTAGACAGGTGGCTAGTGAAGCCAAACTCCAAATTGCAATCAATTAAGTTTACTGGTAAGGGGATTGAATATCGGCTTCCAGAAACTCAGTGAACATTCTATTTATTTGAAGCAAAGGATCTTCCAGAGCCTCCCGGAAATTTCGTACATGTTCTGGAAAAATGTATTGAATGTACCAAGTCAAAAGAAGGAGATACTTTAGTAAAACAATGAAGTATCATTTTGAAAAACTTATATGATCAAGATAGGAAAATAAATGATAATCATGCAAACGGTTGGGGTTTTCAATTCTTGTAACTGTTTGACCCTAGGAATTAGGAGATCACCAACCAATAATTATGAGGGATCTAGTGTAAATATAATTTCAGGATACTGATCTAGGCTTTTTTTTCATGCATCGCAAAGAAGAATTTGAAGATATTTTTGAATTAATACAAATACAGATTGAAGATTCCATATCTGGTCAAGTTTGAATTATGTGTTTCTCTGTTGTTTCATATTTTTCATATATCTCTTTAATGAATTCTTAACTACAATTTAGTACACCCTCTATTGTGGTAAACAATTATTCTTTCAATTTAATCGTTTACAGTTTTTCCTCTGTATCGGTTATCAGCAAATATAAGACCTGTAAATGTTTCAAATTTTGATATCATATTCTTCATTAAGAGTTTTTCTTAACTATTTGCTTCTTCTGTCACAAAGTGAGATTCCTCTTTAATTGATGCCTCACCCTATTCGACAACTTTATGTTTTCTTTTCACTTCATACATATTCCCTTTTCAAAATTTAACTCAAATACCAGAAACGACCTTTAGTTTTGTCATACTATTAATTCAAGGTTGTGAGTTCTTCTTACATGTTTTGAAGAAAAAATTATGAAATATTAAAATAAAACACAAGATTTTATCGTTTCAATCCTTTTCACCCATGACTGTTCCAGTTACAAGACAACCTAATATCGAACCTGGACTATCAGATCAAACGAGCATTTCTTTGAATTTATTTAACACCATCCTACAAACAACAAATAACCAGTTCGAGTTAGAATGTTCATGGGTAGTTATTGAAAGAGACATTAGCATCCAGGAAAACTAGGAAGCTAGGCAGAGACTGTTAAGGAATCATCAAGAACCCTTTTCATATAAACCACCTTTTTATCCTTATCCCTCTCTATCTTTTTGGATGCCTTGATGGTGTACTTTAGAGCCTTAAAGTACAAACTCAGGAACAACATATTTTTGGCATCGTTGTTGGGGATGAAGAAATGAAGCTTTTCCCTAGGAAGAACGACATTGACACTTTCTATCTTTGATAGTGAACAAATATCTAAAACCCTATAAGGCTACCCTTATCTTTCACTTGGAAAATCCACGATAAATAAACTGGCTTTTAAATGAAAGAATACCAAAAGAAACCCAGATGATAAACAGACTTCACCAGTTCCAGATCCAGAAAAAATTTTAAAATCAAGAAGATATGCTAAACAGACTGTATCATCGACAAATAGATTTTATCAACCTAAAATTACAGAGTCGAACACTAGAGATATTTTTGAAGGATCGAATACCCCACCGTATTATGGGGGATTACCTACCAATAAGATTACAACCTTTGAGCCTAGTTTGGTCTCACCTGATTTTAAAACCGATATTTTCCCAAACGTTTCTTTCACCAATAGAGGTAAAAGATCTGCATCACTTCCCGCTTCGATTGACAATTCTTCGCTTCATGAAGTTCATTCTCCTATTCTTCTTGACACATATCCTGTTGATTCTCCTTTATATTAACCCTATGAGTCCGAAGAAACTGGTCCACTTTTCCCTAGTTCCCCTTCCTCAAGTTTCCTTTCTCTCGATAACCAATTTCCTGAAACCCTTCTTCATAATTTCCAAGCAACAACCTCTAAATCATCAATGGTTGCGGCCAGAGGAGGTGTTGTTGGAGGTGGGGCTAGAGGAGGAGGAGTAGGTAGCCAAGTACCACCCCCTAGAATATTTGCGTAGGTAGCATCTAGATATGCCCCTTTGATCCTCCCAATCCCCCTACATGACTTACCTGGAAACTACATGAAGAATCTTTTGAAATTCATAGGAGAGGGTGATTTGATTGCAGTCGAACACATCAATTTATTTGACCAATTTGCTGATATCCTTGGACTCGAACATGACAATGTATATTCGATACTCTTGGTTCAAACTTTTGAATGACAGGTAAGAACCTAGTTCCGAGGCCTAGAAGTAGGATCTATACCATCTTATGAGGAACTTGAAAATGATTTTATTAGATAGTGGGGGGAAAGGAAAGACCATCTCTATTATCTAACTAAATTTGGGGCTCTAAGAAAGAAACACTATGAATCATTCCTTGAGTTCACTCAAAGGTTTAATAAATTATATAATAGGATCCCAACCGAGGTCAAACCCCCCAACCTGTAGCAAAAGTAACCTTCATTAGGGATTTCAACCCTAATTTCTCCCTGTTATTGAGGGAGAGGAGATCGGTAGACCTCACCAAGATGAAAGATGATGCCTTAGAGATTGAGTCAAACATGATGGCATCAGGAAAGCTGAAAACCAAATTTGAAACTGGAAACAAAGAAACCAGAAGGTATAGAGATCAAGGGGGACTTTCTAGATCAGGAAGATCTTCAGAAGACAAAATAGATGACATGGCAAGAATAATCAAAGATATCTCAAATAAGATATCAAGAATAGAGCTAGATCTAGCAAAGAATGAGCACTTTCCCAGAAAGGATTTCAAAAGGAATCCTAACCCTCAAAATCCACCAAGATAGATTAAGAATGGAGATCAAAAAATTCAAGCCCCCTTTAAAAGAGAAAAATTTATAGGAGGAGAAGACATGGACGATTTTGAGGAATTAGAAGAAGACATTAATAATATTGGCAATGACTACCTACAACCTTTTTTAATGAGGCAATATTATGAAATATATGCAACCATGAAAGATAGATCCCAAAATAACAAAAACAGTGGCATTATTGAAGATTCAACCTATCAGGAAATTGCAGACAATATAATGGCTGAAATCCACCAAAAATACAATCTAAGGCCTAGAAACAAGAGCCCCGCAACTCCCCCAGTGAAAAATATTTTTCCAAGGGGTGAAACAGATGAGTCAATTTCAAAAAAAATTGAGAAACAAACTATAAAAACTAGAACCACTGACACACAACCTACCAAGACAAAGCCAATGAATACTTCAGCAGTAAACGTGCAGAAAATGGAGGTCCCTATAATTGAAACTAAAACCTCACTACAAAATAAAGATGAAAAGAAAGGGTCATAAACTCAAACCATAGAGGTCAACAAAACAATAGGAAGTTTTAATCTGGAAAATGAAATAAATAAAATCAAAATCCCTATACCTCTTGTTGAACTGGCAAAAAATCCAATTTACAGGAAACAAATCGCCAAATTAATCAGTTTTTCAGAAAATGAAAGTCAGGCCAATGTCATAAATTTAGAAGATGACAAGCCTAACATAGTTTTCAGCCCACATTTCGATGGTGCCAAAGACACCATCACCCATTTCTATATCACTTTGACTGTACACGATCACTTACTCCATAATTGCATGTTAGATTCTGGAGCCTCTCACAATGTAATGCCTAAAGCCATTATGGAGAGGCTTGGTCTTGAAATTACCAGACCTTATGGAGATTTATATTTATTTGATTCAATAAAGGTTAAGTGTATAGGCATGATAAAGGATTTAGTCGTCAATATTGTACAGATACCCGCGAAAGGCATTCTAATGGATGTGGTCGTCGCTGACATACCCCCGAAGTATGGTATTCTCTTATCCAAGTATTGGGGCGCTAAAATTGGAGGATCCTTCCAACTCGACATGATGTATGCCACAATCCTGGTCTTTGGAGGACAGTTCACACGTTTTTATAGAGAAACCATGTTAGCATTCACGGTAAGTGACCCACATAACCAAAACAACTACCCTGTTTATATTGCTGATCAAGATTTAGGCAATTATATTTTATCTATCGATGATGATATTGATGTATGTATAGAAGAAATTTGTACAGAAAATAAAAAAGAAAAAGAGAAAGTAAAACATGATGTATATAGTACTAGTGTTTGGAAGATGTTTTTTGAAGGTGCCTCATCTTATTTTGGGGCCAAAGCTGGGGTGTTTTTTGTTGCACCTGGTGACAAATTCGTTATCCCTTTCTCTTATGGATTACAGTGGAACACTGAACATAATAAAAATGTATGCGAGTATGAAGACCTAGTGTTAGGATTGGAAGATGCCATGAGAATGAAAATTAAAAACTTGGAAGTATTTGATGATGCATATTTAATCGTGAAACAAGTAAAAAGCCAATACTAGGCCAAACATCCTAGGTTAAGATCTTATCGAAACTGTGTTTGGGATTTGATCGAAAAAAATTTCTCGTTTGTTAATGTTCAATATATTCCAAGAGCATAAAATCAGCAAGCGGATGCGTTAGCCAAAGTAGCTTCAACGTTCACACCTCCTACTACTTTCAAATTAAAATACCATATACTAATGAGACATAGGCCTTCCATATCGAATAAAATACAACATTGGGAAGTTTTTGAGGATGATGAACAACTCCGAATTTTTTTAGAAACAGTAGATGACTTTGCTGAAATGCATGCCAACCAAGAAAACCAGAATGACCCTATTGGGATCACGCAGGAAGACGAAGACCCCCAAAAGTTCCAAGACAAAATCGCTAACCAGACGCTTGTTTTAAATAATAATAAGATACCTAAGGGTATGATCCCCTTAGAAAGGATATTCAACCATGATGACATCCCTTTGAAGTATACCTTACAACCTCAGTCGGAGGAGGTCGAGGATTGTGATATAGGTACCAAAGAAAATCCTAGGTTGGTGAAATTATCCAAATATCTGTCTCCGAAAATCAAAAGTAAGTATGTTGAGTTGGTTAGACAATATAAATACGTTTTCTCTTGGTCTTATGATGAATTGAGAACTTATGACACTACTATAATGGAACATAAAATTCCTCTAAAACCAGGTGTCAAACCTTTTAAACAAAAATTCAGGCAAATTAACCCTATCCTACTATCGGTAATAGAAAGAGAAGTCAGAAAACTCATGGACACTAAAATAATTGTCCCATTGAGATACTCCAAGTGGGTAGCCAATTTAGTCCCAATGAGAAAGAAAAACGATGAGATTAGGATGTGTGTAGATTTTAGAAACCTGAATCGATGATTACGTAAAGGTAATTATCCATTACGTAAGATGGATCATGTTTTAGAAAAAGTAGTTGGAGCTAACAGAATGTTCATGATTGATGGTTTTCGAGGTTACAATCAAATTGCAGTACACCAAGATGACAAAGAAAAAATTGTGTTCACTACCCCTTGGGGTACCATTATGTATGACAAAATACCTTTTGATTTAATGAATGCAGGGGAAACTTTCCAATGATCCATGGATATCGCTTTCATGGGAGAAAGAGATAATTTCATCGTTATCTATCTTGATGACCTAACTATTTTCTCTAAATATGATGCAGAACATCTAACACACCTCAAACAAACTTTCGAGAAATGTCACAAATTCGGTTTGTCACTTAATCCAAAGAAATCCCATTTCATAATGCAAGAAGGTAAAATATTGGGTCATATCGTGTCAAGATATGGAATCAAAATTGATCCCAAAATGGTCGAGTCGATAGATACCATAAATATCCCTAGAAATGCAAAAGAAATTCAGTTTTTTTTTAGGAAAAATAAACTTCTTGAGAAGATTCATCCCTAACTTTTCCGAAATTGTTAAATTGATTACATATATGCTTAAAAATAACAAAGAGGTGAAATGGACAAATGAAGCCAAAACGTCATTTCAACATATCAAGAAAGTAATAAGCGAAGATCCAGTCCTGGCAAGCCTGAATTACACAAAAGATTTTTTGATTTTCTCTTTTTCCTCTGAACATACAATCATGACTGTATTGTTACATAAAAATGATGAAGGTTTTGAGTGGCCTATTGCATTCTGTAGCAAAATTCTCAGAGACGATGAGCTGAAATATGACATATTGGAAAAACAATCTTATGCAATGGTAAAATCTCTCAAGGCTTTGAGAACCTACGTATTTCACTCAAATATCATTGCCTATGTGTCGTCAAGTTCTGTTAAAGATATATTGGTGCAACCAGATAGCGACGGAAGAAGAGGCAGATGGTTGGCTAAGATTCAGGAGTTTGACTTGGAAGTCAAACCAACTAAAATTATTAAAGGACAAGGTTTGGCCAGATTGCTAGCCGAATCAAATCTAAAAGCACTTGGGATAAATCAGCTTCAAGAAAATGAGGGATTTCTAGAAATAGATGAGCTTTACATCACTGCACCCACAATTGATATTCAGGACAAGTTCTCTACTTCACTTTGGTACCGTGATATTGTTTCTTACCTACTGACGCTTCGATGTCCTAGTTAGTTAACCCCATATGAAACTAGGACACTAAAGTTACACGTTGTAAAATATTGTATCATAGATCATAAATTGTATTAGAAAAACCCCTTAGGTTTCTTGTTGAGTTGCTTAGTTGAGACTGAAACAGAAAGGGTTATAGAGGAATTCCATGAGGGAGTGTGTAGCGGGCACCATGCCTGGCGGGAAACAACTTATAAAATCTTAAGAGTTGGGTATTACTAGCCTAGATTATTCACCAATGTGAACACTAAAGTCCGAACTTGTACTCCTTGTCAATTGTTTACAGGCAAACATAAAGTCTCAGCTTTACCTTTAGTTCTGGTTAAAACCAAAGCTCCATTTCAGCAATGGGGTCTTGATTTCATTGGAGAAATTCACCCACATTCCAGGGCACAACACAAGTGGATTCTAACTGCTACAAACTATTTCACTAAATGGGTGGAAGCCATTCCCACAAGAAATGCAACTGATTCAGTAGTAATGAATTTCCTAGAAGAAAATATTTTATCTAGGTTTGGATGTCCTCGAAAGATAGTCACTGATAATGCCCAAGAATTTAAGTGAATGGCCATGGTAAGCTTCTGTCAAAAATACAACATCATATTAGGACACTCAACAACTTACTATCCGTAGGGTAATGGTCTAGCTGAATCATCTAATAAAAGTATGATTACTGTGATAAAGAAGGTTTTAACTGAAAATAAGAAAGCATGGCATATCCATTTAAAATATGCTCTATGGGATAACATGATAAGTACCAAAAGATCAATTTGGATTTCCCATTTTCATATGGTATATGGCACCAACGTCATTTTTCCAATAAATCTTTCTCTACCCATGATGAAACTTTGGCAAGATTCAAATAAAGAACCCAACGATGTTACCAGGAGGATAAACAAGCTGGTTGAAGTTCAACAAAATTAGGCCGAAGTGAATGAAAGGTTACAGAGATATCAAGATAACATAAAGGACTTATTCAATTGAAAAACTAAAGACAAATATTTCCTCCCTGGTGATTTGGTCCTGAAATGGGAAGCCAAGAGAGAATACACTGGTAAACATGCAATTTTGATCCAATCTGGTCCGACCCATATAAGATTTCGACTTCTGAGGGAATTTTTTTTTTTTTATTAGGAAATCTCGATGGAAACATTCTCAACGCCCTTGTAAATGGGAGACACCTTAAACACTTCATGCAGTAATGTGTTTCTAAACTCTCATTGTACATACTGATTTGTTTTCATGCTTACTGTATAGTTTCATTTCCTTCGGTAAGTTTTTCCATTTAAAAAAAAAAAAACTAATCTTTAAGAACGGTCTTGTGTGCAGTAGTCTTTCTGAAGACTTTTATTTTCCCCTTAAGCACGGTAAAAATTGCTTCTCACCTGACCCTGAATGTTTATCATGAGTTCTTTGAGAAAAGAAAGGTCTCACTTTGGTTCTAAAAATTCTCAATCAAACCTTCAAAAATGAGAATAGGTTTATTTTATAGTTCTTTAGCTTTAGCTGAACCAAAAGTATGTCTAGGTTAATCCTAACCTTATGTCTAGGTTAATCCTAACCTTATTAGCCTTCCTGACAGGAATAAATTGATTGATTTTTCTCAAGGAAATTCCTTAAAAAAAATATGTCAAGAAGTTTCCCTCACGAATTTCCCTGAAGCCAATGATGTTTGAAGGCAAGAGAGAAGATTAGTCCAAAGCCATTTAAGTGAGTTGACAGGCATCTATTCTTAAAAATTTCAAGTGGATATCTTCCCAAGTATATTACATACTGATCGATTTCCCCCACTTATTATTAAAATAAAATATATACAGACAGATGGTGAAAGGAAATTCAATATTGATTGCCCCCATCTAGTCCAAAGAGATGAAGAAAGGAAATTCATTATATTGATTGCCCTCATCTCAACATTTAAATGCTAGAAGAAAATGAAGTGGTGAAAGGAAATTCGATATGGGAAGTCCGATAACTTCATCGAGGTAATGAACAGGCTCGCTGGTAGCGAAGAAATATCTTTATATATGATAAGGCTGTTATACATGAATTGCAAGACGTTCTGGTAACTTTCCTTCTTTCAACTAGATTCACATTATAGGTTTTCGGGATCCCCTAATTTGACACTTTTAAATTTACTTTACCTTGATGCAAACAAAATCAGATGAAACCTGGTAGAATGGTTAATTTGGTTTTGATTATCTTATACAGATCTAAGGTCAGTTTCAGAAAAGAAAATATATTGAGACCATAACTCGGGAAAATCAGATGTTTTATGTTTGAAGAATTTTTAAAATCAAATGTAGAGATCCTAAAGTCTGTTTTGAATTCCCTCCTAGTCTATTTCACAAAGTTGAATTATTGACCCCATTTACCCAATGAAGGCACTTGGTCTACATGTTCTTCTCGTCCCACAAGGAAACAAGATCCCTAGATGGAGCCTAATGTTGACAGGAAGTATAATGGTTACCCTTTAAAACTGAAGCTTCACTTTTTCCTAGTCATGGAGTCACCCTTAATCTTAAAAAGATTCAAAAATATTCTGACTTTTCAGGTTTCGGGATTAGGCCTTTCACAAAGCATGTTTTCTTAACTAACAACTCTAGAGTCCTAGTGCCGAAATCCCGAAAAGGATTTATATTAAAGAAATAATGGGTGTTATAAGTCCTAATGCGCGTTTCACAAAGAAGCCTTTAATCGTGATTAATTAAACTCTTAAACACGATCAATAATTCATTAATATTTTGGGATTCAGTTTTCCCCGTATCAAAGTCTTTCAAAAGCGTCAGCCCTTGTTTTCTCGATCCCCAATTTTCTGAAAAGAAAGTTAATTATTAATCTTGATTGATTAAAGAGTTAATACAAGTAATCAGTGTCTAAAATAATCCCGTCGTGATTTCACGATTCAGGGTTTGTTCATGACATACCTCATGGGTACAGTATCCCTGAAATTTTGAAATGCAAAATTGCCAACTTTTTAACAAAGTTTAAAATGAATTTAAGTTAGTTTAAAATGGGATTAATGAAGATTAAAAGAACTTTTCGCGTTTCACATTTCAGGATTCATTGAGAGCAGTCCTTTCAAAGATTTAGTTTGAAATCGTTGATATATGGTGTTTTCCGTAACGGACGAATAGATATTTTTATAAATTAACTGTGTATCTTTGGGCCTATCTGCCTCATTAAAACATTAAAAGTTTTATCGCCCGTCACAATACGTCTGTCATAAGAAGAGTTAAAGAATTAATAAATATTTGGTCTTTTTGAATTCCATTCTTATTGTTTAGACTCGGAAGTGAATTACATTCAACAAACTTATGCATTTTTATCTGCGACAGGAATTCATTCTAAAACACGAACAGTATGGCACCTAGAAAGGCACCTAAGAAAAGCGAAGAAGAAGTTGAAAGCTCAGGCCCAGAAGGAGATGTCGTGTCTGATACTACACCACAGGCCGTCGATTCTATCAAATAATGGAGGCAAATTTTTGAAACCTTGGACTACGAAATCAAGAATTTTCCCAATGATTTTGAAAACAAACTCCAGGACATAGAAAAGTCCAAGCTTCAAAAAGTAGCCACACACCCATGACTCATGACATAGAATGATATGATCAGTTGGGATTTAGAGAGGAAAAACATGTAGACGAGAAGGAATTCAGATAACCAAGGGGTCATCATCGGTTCTTTCAGACAAAAACATATACAAGTAATGTACAAACTGTCTCCCAATTCTAAGTACTTTTATAATAAAGAGTTTGTAAGTGAATTTCAAAAGAAATAATGTACAAAGGCAGATCAAACATACCCCATTATAATCAAAGACCGGTGGAGATACCCAACAAAGTTCAAGGCTGATACCCATAACATTTACGTTACAACCTCATTGAACAAGTACATGGTCTATGTGGCTATGATGCTATGCATACTTTTTGGGAAGAAAAGTCCTACCCATTTCCCTACAGAATGGGTGCCCCTTTTACATGAAGTAGTCGAAGGCTATAACTTCAATTGGAACAAAATTCTATCATATAACCTAGCTAAGGATGTTATGGAGTATCAAACCATGAGGTCCAATGGTTAACCAGTAGCCTTTTACATGTCAGCATATATCATGGATGCTATATGTTTCATGACTCCTTTCCCTCTGATGAATTGGAGTTGGAGCCCAACATGCACTGAGCCTGTTCATGAATATCATCCTAAGCTTTGGGAAGAAAATGCTAAGGATTCATTTTACCAAATTTGTCATTTCGTGGTGATACCAGTGCATCATATGATGTATGGCTGAGCATCCCCCTGTATTTCAGATTCGTTCATAGAAAACCTCAAGGAGGTTGCCCATTGGTTTATTGAGGAGAGTTTCTCCTATATTAGGGTTTTCTGATGTTCTATCCCTCCTCATGCACTTTCGAAATTCCTCCATGACAGACTGGTATGTAGGGAGGTAACTCATCAGATAATAATAGGTGGTATTGGGATAGATCTGAAGACAGCTCAAAAGAAATTTTGGCTGGTCTTTCCTGTACAGATTGAAAGGTTTTCGCTACTCAACCTGGGTCATTCCAAATTTGAAGTTGCATCTCTTGAGGAGGCCAAGTTGGTGAATATCAAACATAGGAAACATGACCCTTATCAAATAGTGGGGAGACACATGGCTCACAGTGGCATGAAAGAATTTGAACATGAGGAATCCCCTCGCGATGACATTTTCAAAGGGGTCAAAACCTACTAAGAGGTGCTAAGAAGGGTATAGACATTATAATCCGACTTGGAAACCAATATTTTAACCTTTCAGAGACAAAGACGAAGTGGTTTTCCCAAGGTATTGTATGGTGAAGCAACAACATCCCCTCTAAAATAAGAAAACATTCCGCCAGGATTCAAACATAAAGCACAGAATAAATTAGACACCGAGGAAAACCCACATGAGGTCGAAGGATATTCATAAAACAAAGAAGTCCCACAGATAGAGAATCCAGGAGCAGAAGCATAAAAAATGTCTGAGACACCTCCTGAGTCCAGTCAATCTACCCACCCTTCATCATCTACTATTCATATTGATACTCCCAAGACAACAGGGGAAACAAAATCCAGAGAGTTGGGTAATCCCATCACTTCCTTGACCCCTTTACAATCTACTTTTGGGTTCCATCAGGTAGGACTCATATATGCTAGTGACCTCAACCCCGTATCCATAGAAGAAATTCCTCCCTTTGATTACTTCATCGATAAAAAGAGGAAGGTTGTATTAAAATAGGAGATGTATATGAGAGAAAGTGGTATGGTAAAGAAGCACAGGGTGATGGTGCATGGACAAAACTTGGAAGAGGGAGATTTCTCTACAAAGGTGGCAGTCTCCATGGGAGCACTGGCAACAACAAATCTATTCACTGTTAGCAATATGAGAGCAAGGTTGGAACAAAGTAACCGCAAGATAACCCAGTTGCAAGATCAACTAAAAGATAACGATAAAAATATCAAAGAAGAAATAAATAAAGGTCTAGAGAAGGCCAGAGTTGATGACAAGAAAGAAATTCATTAACTTAAGTGAAGTCTAGATGAGATGAACGAGAAGATGCAAACTAGCTAAATACATGTTATTCAGCAAGAAGAATTGGTAAGACAACTATAGGATAAACTGAATTCAATAAAAGGCCAGGTTATAGACCTGAAATTTTTTCAGGACCAATCACTGGAAATACATTCGAAGGTAGAAGTCGATCAATAGAAAGTAATCTCCCAAGTAGATATTATTCAGAATTATTTTCAGGAAGCAAGCAATGCTTTTGATAATATTATTTTTAAAGAAAAAGAAGCTAAAGCAGCAAGGGCCACTTTCCAAAAGGCAGTTATATGTTATGAAAATGAATAATTATCAAAAATTCCAAATCTTTCTATCATAGAGAAGATTAGCGGCGATATCATGCTCAAGGTATGGGAAAACAACATAGCAGAATATAAGAAAATAGTCAAAGAAATCAAAGGCAATTGTGAAAGAATCTTTAATTTATTGGAAAAGGAATCATTAGGTATTAGAAAATTGCACTGTGCAATTAGGAGAGATAAACATTGTAAGACACCAGTTGAATTTCAAAGAGGGTTTGAACAAATTTCAAATGGAAATTTCATACTTAGAGGAAATGTATATTACCCTAGTAGACAGGTGGCTAGTGAATCCAAACTCAAAATTGCAATCAATTAAGTTTAATGGTAAGGGGATTGAAGATCGACTTCCAGAAACTCAGAGAAAATTCTATTTGTTTGAAGCAAAGGATCTTCCATAGCCTCCCAGAAATTTCATACATCTTCTAGAAAAATGTATTGAATGTATCAAGTCAAAATAAGGAGATACTTCAATAAAACAATTAAGTATCGTTTTTAAAAACTTATATTATTGAGATGATAGGAAAATAAATGGTAATCATGAAAATGGTTGGGGTTTGCAATTCTTGTAACTATTTTCCCCTAGATATTAGGAGATCACCAACCAACAATTATCAGGGATCTGGTATAAATATAATTTCAAGATACTGATCTAGGGCCTTTTTTGCACGCATCGAAAACAAGAATTTGAATATATTTTTGAATTAATAAAAATACAGATTGAAGATTCCAGATCTGGTCAAGTTTGAGTTATGTGTTTCTCTGTTGTTTCATATTTTTCATATATCTCTTTAGTGAATGCTTAACTACAATTTAGTACAACCTCTACTATGGTAAACAATTATTCTTGCAATTTAATCGTTTACATCTTTTCCTTTGCATCGACTATCAGCAGATATAAGACCTATAAATGTTTCAAATTTTGATATCATATGATTCATTAAGAGTTTTTCTTAACTATTTTCTTCTTCTTTCACAAAGTGAGATTCCTTTTTAATTGATGCCTCAGCCTGTTCCCTTTTCACTTCATACATATTCCCTTTTCAAAATTTAACTCAAATACCAGAAATGACCTTTAGTTTCGTCATACTATTAATTCAAGGTTGTGAGTTCTGCTTACATGTTTTGAAGTATAAATAGCGAACTCTTAAAAAAAAACACAAGATTTTATGCTTTCAATCCTTTTTACCCATGACTATACCAGTTACAAGACAGCCTAATATCAAACCTAGACTATCAAATCAAATGAGCATTGCTTTGAATTTATTTAACACCATCCCACAGACAACAAATAACCAGTTCGAGTTAGAACGTTCATGGGTAGTTATTGAAAGAGACATTATCATCCAGGAAAACTGGGAAGCTAGGCAGAGAATGCTAAGGAATTAGCAATAACCCTTTTCATGTAACCCACCTTTTTATCCTTAGCCCTCTCTATCTTTTCGGATGCCTTGACGGTGTACTTTAGAGCCTTAAAGTACAAACTCAAGAACAACACTATGGAGGAAAACTTAGTGAGTCTTTTAGAAAATGTTTAGATGTGTTTGTTTGAGAGATTGGGGGTGTGAACCAATCTCATTAGAATTAAGTGGGTGTGGATAATTTCTTCAATAAATAGTGGGACATTTCGCAATCCCTTTGGAGGAAACTTACTTCAACCTCCAAAATTAGAGATGAAATTATGTGAGTGAGGAGGGGCTTTGTGTGTGAGAAAGTGATAAAATGTGCCAAATGTTTAATAAGCTAGATGTCAATTTGCAACATGTGGATTGCCTGTGGTCCTTACAAATCTTGATTACCTATATTTCTAGATTCCATTGGTAAAACCTTGTAGAATTTTAAATTCCCTAAAGAACTAGCATGTGGACATATGGCTCCTTACCAATCCTTTAAACTCCCTAATGTGATTTAATTTAAGAAAGATTTGAAAAAAACTATCCTAGATTGCAAGCATGTGGGAATGTATGGGCCCATTACTATAATCTTTAAACTCCCCTAGTGATGTAAACTAATAAACTAGCTTCAAAACTATCCTAAATTTGCAACATGTGGGAATGTATGAGCCCTTACAAATTTAAGATGTTTTGAAAAGAAACTAAGAGGAGACCTACGAGGGCTTTGTCCTCTCCTAAATATTTTAAGGGAGAGGAAATTTTCCCTTAATCAATTTTCTAATTCTCTAGATCACTCTATGGTGCAAGAGAAGAACATACTCAATGATTTAATGTTCGATTTATGGACCCAATGCAAGTGTTTTTATATGTGATAGTAAATAAGCTCAACTTATCTTTTACAATCAAAACAAGCAATCGATCTGGGAAATCAAAGAAAAAGAGGATAAATATGGTTCTTTTTAATTCCCTAAGTGCCTATGTTTTGACCGACCCTTCATGTGGGAAGGGAATCTAAGTGTGGTGCATTTACAAATTGAATAAAATAAAGATTTTGAAAGCTAGGGGCCTTCAAAACATCACAAAAATTCTTACAATTTGGAAACTCTGGATAGGTGCGTTAGTTATAGTTCAGACAAAGGAACAATGGGTGCACAATTTAGAGAATGCACAACGAACATAAGACCTTTTGGCACACTGTGCGCAAAGAACAGAAGTGTTGTGGGTGCACAATGCTCTGAATGCGTGTCTGTGGGCTGAAATACCTGTGGATGTTCTGATACACATCAGGGGGGAGATATTTAAGTGGAATTCTCCTCCTCCAGCTCCTAACTCAACTCTTTGTAGGTAAGGCTACGCCGGTTATGATCCCTACAAGGAAAATGGGTGAAAACGAAGCGCTCAAACAACCCAAATAGGGAGGAAATTGATACCTTAATGAATTAATGAATCCAAACACATGAAATAAACATACAAATAGGCTAGAAACAACTAAGAAAATAACTAAGGAAATGAAACTAAAATGCATAAGAAAATTTGAACCATGTTCAATGAACCAAATGACCAATAATCATACCACCAATGGATAACCATATTAGTGGGAAAACAATGTAGAGAAAGGAGGACTTATGGATCCCCTCTTCCTCCTTGGGAGGTCTCTTGAGTCACCTATTGTTATAACTCTAAATTGCACCACACATGCTTACCTGGCATCATGCCAACTCATATCCCTTCTTTGCCAAAACACTGTTGAACAACTCTTTGAAAATCCTCTTGAATAAAGGCCCACATGCCCTAACTTACTACTCCACGCGTGTACACACTGGCTGACCCAAAACAGCCCGCGTGGGCTGACAAAAGCATGAAAAAAGGAAAGTTTACGACGGAACAAAAATCTATGGGTCAGTTAACTAAAACTCCCAGCCATGCATGGCCAAGGGTTCATCCAAATACCTAACTCCTTCTAGCCTATAAAAGAAGGGGTAGGGGTACCATTTGGAGGAGGAAGAATATAGCAAAGAAACTCTGCCCATTTACGTATTCCATTGTCCCAACCCTTTAGCCTTTCCTAATGCCAAAGGAGATTTAAAGGAAAGCAATTGAAGGAAAGAAGAAGAGGAGCCCAGGATCAGGTTCAAGGAGCGGTGGTCGGTCTCAACTTTTGTAAGTTGACTAATTTTAAGTAATAAACAGAATGCGTTTCCCGTCCCAATTCATGAACTTTTTATCGTTTGATTAGTTTATGTTTGATTTCGAAGCCGTTAGTATATAAGTAGTATGCATGCATAGTTGTTTCTCATCTTGCATGCAAGTCAGATTTGGAAGGAGTATTGCGAACATGTAATCAAGTACAATGGAGGATCAACATCAAATGCCAGTAACGAGGTAGGTTGATCTTTCCATGCATTTACTAAGAAAAGGGGATTTAAATCTAGGGATGAAGGTAGAAAGTAATTTCTATTCGGTCATATCTGCATGCAAAGTATGAACTCTATTTGCTAGTCTGTATGGTGTTTTTCCCCAACAACAGAATTGGCGACCATACTGGGGAGACTCTCTAGGGTTCCTGGAATTTTATTTAGTTTTTGGGTAGTTTAAAAACTAGTTTTTCTTGCTTGTCTTTTCTTTTCATTTCTGTAAAGTCTGAGCTAGCAGGGAGTCTGGTTTTCCATACCATCCTTCCTTGACTTTTACTTGACTGTGTTTTTCAAGACCCACAGAGGTACACACAACCTGTACGCATGTACCTGCACCCTATCCTCTTAGAGCTCATGTGTGAATGCTAGATGTAGAGTTAGCAGTAGCGTGTAGAATTTAGAGAACCTCCGAGGCAATCCTCCTTTTCCTTGTCAAAATCACATATTCTCAGGGGGTTTTCTAGAATTTTGTCTGAGTCTTGTTTGCTAACAGTCCTATCTCAGATTGTTTTTGCCTTATTATTTTTTCCTTGCATGATTTGTTTTTCTGTTAGAAAGAGTATCTAAGCCTTCAAGTGATCCTGGTTATCAATACCAGTGATCTCTTCCTGGTTTGGTCTGTCTGTTTTCATGTTTTCTTAGAGTTTAGATATACATGTGGCATGTACAAGGTCAGCCCATGTGTACATGTCCTCTGTCACTATTCAACATGTGTTCGCACGCATGTTGCTTTAGTGACAGTCGCGTTCGTGTACATGATATTTGTTGTTGAGGGTAAGGCATCCATCCTTTCGCTTGGTAAGAATTATTCCTCTCAGGCGTTTGAATATCTGTGTCAACAATCAGTAGCTTAGGATTAGTCTTACCCTTAGCTTGCTTTTTCTCATGGAAAAAAAGTGTGAGAGTCATTGTTTTTACAATTGTTATTGTGTGATTTGTTAATCTGAGTCTTTGTGATCTGCGATTTAGGCCATAATTGTTTTTCTTGGTTTTTTGCTTGTCGGTATTTTCCCTTTCTTGCTTTACTAGCACTTAAATAAATAAATAAATCTCTTTTCATTTTCTTCTTTGGTTGAATAGTGTGTTTTTGTATCATTAGCCAGGGAAAAGTCTTTTATTTCATAAGTTTTTGCAGTTCACTTAGATCATAAGTAGCTCGTAGTCGAGTGAAATTCCTTTGAGTTTGCTGTCCAAAATCTTAGAAAAGTTAAAAAATCTTTCTTTTGAAAAGTTGTTGAAATTTT
>SNQJ01S0064167.1:19787-60632 GCA_010110895.2 Picea sitchensis | reverse complement strand
TAAAGAAAATAATTTTGGAGAAACATGGGGGATGAGTGACACTTGGACGGAAGAGAATTTTTAGAGGATTGTCATTAAAAATTAAATTATTAATGATTTAGGGAAAGTAGGTGGGTCTCAAATTTCTATAAAAGAAGGGGAAAAGGAGGAAGAAGGAGGAACGGTTAGCGTAACGTTACGCTGCCGGATTGTGTCTTGACTGATTGCTTGTGAGGAGTTGGGAATTTCTCAGCTGATTGGAGTGGTAGCTTAGCCTTGGAGGCGAGCTGAGAAGCTAGTCTTATCTCTGGATCTTGTGTGGCCCCTTTGCGGCTCGGGGGGCTAAGGGGGAAGCAGAGTACCCCTAACGATTGGCTGCGAGGTACCGATGAGATTTCTACAGTCGGCGAGCGGGAGCGGCATGGAGCACGGGACGCGGCACAAGGCATGGACGTCAATCGAGGCAGTCGAAAGGAAAAAGTTACGCGCGTTATTTGGTATAGTAGAATGCTCGGATTGGTTTCTTCGTTGTAATATTGTTGTTATATCATTTTTATTCAACGTCCTGGACTGTATAAAATAATTGCTATTATAATTTTGGACTGTGTATATCCTTTATATCCAACGTCTTGGACTGTGTAAATAATTACTGTCATAAATCTAGGCTGTGTAAATACCTTTTTATTTAGCGCTATGGACTGTATACAATCATTTTGTTGAAATTCTAGACTGTGTAAAACCCTCTTTCCATTCTACTTTCTGACGGTGTAAAATAAATTATGTGGATCACCTGGACTGGGCAAATTTTAAGTTATTGTGCGGTGACATGCAAATTTTTATAGTTATTGTTCTGGAATCTTTCTTTAGACCATGGGGTTTTTGGGGCGATTTAATTAAATTCTGGCGTTTTCCTGACTAGCTGTGGGGCATTTTCTCTGTTGGGCGAGTTCATCCCTATGGACAATCTTTACCGTGGGTTTCCTGTTGTATTTATTGGGCTTTTTAAATGGAATTTTGTTTGTATTTATTGGGCGTTTACCTCTGCGTGTGTGGTCTGCGTTCTCATTCAGAATGAGCATCATTACATTTTGATTGTATTTATTGGGCGTTTTCACATAGAGTGGGACATTCTTATATTGGGCATTTTTATTATATACAGTGGGCAATTATTGTATTGGGCGTTTGAATACAATGGGAATTTCTTTTATTTTCAGTGGACAATCTTTACCGTGGGTTTCCTGTTGTATTTATTGGGCATTTTAAATGGCATTTCGTTTGTGTTATTGGGCGTTTGCCTCTGCGTGCATGGTCTTCATTCTCATTTAGAATGAGCATCATTACATTTCGTTTGTATTTATTGGGTGTTTTCACATACAGTGGGCCATTTTTATATTGGGAATTGTTATTATATACAGTGGGCAATTATTGTATTCGACGTTTGAATACAGTGGGCGTTTCTTTTATTTTTAGTGGACAATCTTTACCGTGGGTTTTCTTTGTATTTATTGGGCAAATTTCTACAGTGTCGTTTTTGGGACTGTGGGCGTTCTCTTTGATTTATAGTGGGCCTCTCGGTGGTGGGCATTTCGTTTATAATATGCTGTCTTTTGTTGTGAATTCTGTCATTTCGTTTTTACATTTTTGTCATTCCTTTTTACTACTGTCATCTCGTTGGGTCGATTATTGGGCAGTAGCGGGAATCCGTAAGGTGGGTTGTTGTAATGCCACCGGTTGTAATTAAATGACAAGGGTAAAACTCAATTATCAAATGCAATTATAAAATGGCTCCCTTCTGATTGAATTCTTATGATTCTCCTCGATTGTTTAAATGGCAATGATTTTGCTTTGAAATGAAAGCCTTTATTTAGTTCAATTTACCTCGTCATGAAATTCACCACAATTCGATGACGATATGTATCTCATTAATCTTAATCTATATGGCTTTAATTTTTACCATTATTGTTCCTTTATCATTCTTTTAGGAATGGTAGGAATGGGTTAAGCTCTTTTTATGATTATTATTTTCACCATGCAACTGCTTTATTACGTATTCAATATAAAAAGAATTGCTTTATATGAAAACAAAATGCTATTACACAACTGCATTATTGCTTCATTCTTGGTTATTCGTGTTAGTTAGCAATTGCTTTATTTAGGTGTGTAACCCAATAGATGTTAATATTTTCACCATGCAATTGCTTAATTATGTATTCAATATAATAAGAATTGCTTTATACATTCAATTAAGTAGGAATTGTTTATATCTTCAATTTAAGAAGGAATTACTCATGTATTCAATTAAGAAGGAACTCCTTGATACTAGTTAGTGGTTGCACTTTATGGGGGTAAAGCAATTTTAAAATATTATTCCATTTATGTAAGGGCAAGGATCTAGTAACAAATAAAAGTACTGTTAGGATTAGATAACATATAATGTTGATGGCTTCCTAATTTGCAAGGTTATGGTAACATTGTGTCATGGCCCTGGGCGCCTTAATGTATTTTATTGACATGGCGATGTGTAAGGAGTAATGTCTTGTATCATAACATTGAATTATGTAAGGGTAATATATGTTGTTATAAATTAAGGTGCAATTTTAGTGTTAGGTATTTTATGAGAAATAATGGCATTGTGGACTTATCTTAATACGATTAAATCTTTGGTTATTAATGATTTTAGACATAAGGCCCTTGAACCAAGTACCTTGAACTACTAATATTATAATTGGGGAATCTGCACTTACTTAAATTTACATTCTTTTACGGTTGGCCGGGTATCTCGTCTACTAATGGAGTTCAAATGGAATAATTGGTCTATGATTAAGGTCTTGAGTCTCAATAGTGGTTGGTCGATGTCGAAATCCTTTTGACTTGCGTCTCCCGTAGAAGTCATGGTTGTCCTTGATTTTTGCAGAACTTGGTCATCTTGCTTGCGTCTTGTTCTAGGTTGGGTTACTAGTTTCAGCCTGAGCAGTCGGCCAGGAGCCTGTCTAATCTTCTTTCAAGAAGACATAAGACTAAATGCCCTGCTTTTCTGTGCAGAAATAGTAAACTCTACTGTTGGATTCTTCCATCTATGACTGTACTGTACTTAACACCTGGTGTCGTTTTATGCTTACAACTGCTAGTTGTATGCCTTATGTCTAGGGGCATTTATTTCCTGTTGTCACTGTGATATGTCAGGATCGTCTTGTTGTGTTCGTCTTTCTTGCGTCTTGTTCTAGGTCGAGTTACTAGTTTCTTCCTGAGCAGTCGGCCAGGAGCCTATCTAATCTTCTTTCGAGAAGACATAAGACTAAATGCCCTGCTTTCCTGTGCAGAAATAGTAACCCTAGAACCATGGATTCTTCCCTCTGTGTTCTTACTATGCACCCCCAGTATGTCTTAATGTTTTTGTTGTGCGCCTTATGCCTATGGTCGTATATTGTTGCAGTTACTCGTTGTGTGCCTTTCGTCTTCTTGTGCTGAACATCGTGGTTGTGTCTTGTTGGTTGTCGAGTGGAGACGTAGAGTCAAGTGTGTTTGTTACTTCTACACGCACGCACACACCTTAAACAAAAAAAAAAAATTCACCTGTTCTCAGAGTTGTTGTCGTAATGAGGAGGTCGTTACAATGTCCTTGTACCACTTCCCGAGGACTAAAGCTCGGAACTCTCTCAAAGAAGAATGAACACAAAATCATCCCGAACTCGAAGTTCCTTTGTGTCCACTATCAGAAATCTGTCAATTGACTCTTCATACACTCAAGTAGTGTGGTACTCCAGTCAAAAATATGTGCATTCAAGCACTAGATAGCACAGTTCATTTGTGTGCAAGACGCTTGATGCAAGGCTGCTGAACCAATAATCCGCCCAATCCGTAATAATATTTCCTGCAACGATAGGTTAGTGATCTTACTGATGGGAACCTGGGAGCTCACACAGTTTGTCCCAACCTCACAGTTCTCGGCTATCAGTTCCTCTATGTTATGCGGTCCCGCAGGAAACGTCCTGAAGTTGACTGGTTCCCCTCTCCTTGAGAGGCCAGTCAAAAAGTAGATATCCTCAGTGGTGGACACCAGTGATTGCCCCTCTAGCATGAAGGCCTATGCATCAGGGTGCCAGTAGTCAATCAAGGCATTCAGTAGCCTTGGTTGCGCTCCCATAAATGGACACAGGAAAATCTTCAGTAAACCACATTGCATCAACATGGCCACGACATTCGGATCTCCCATGACCAACTCACTGATTGCTTCATGCTCCCTTTCCCTCCACTGGACATACATCCTACCAACACAACAAAGTTCAGGAGGGTCAGTGCTAGCTCTCTAGTTTCTTTTTGCTATAAAAAAGAGGTCCACGCGAGCTGCAGAGGTGACAGTCGTGTGTACATGTGACCTGTCCATAGACAACCCGCGTGTACTTAGGGCAGACCTTTTAAAGGTCGACGCCCACACAAAAAATGAAAGCCAATGCAAAATTGAAGAATTGAATAGCTAGATAGGGGAGTTTGTACTTACTTGGTCCAAGCGGAAGTTTTTTTCGTCCACTGTAGCTCCCATAATCACCATTTTTATCAAAGGGGGTCTTTTGGCTCCAGAGTCAATTTCCAAATCAACAATGGTGATAATGAGCTGCCAACTTCTATTTATAGACTTTTTGGCCTCTTTTTGTCACTTTTTTGGCCTCCATTATCAGTTTCTTTATACCAAAAACCATTTAGAGTGATTCAGGGGTTATATGGGAGGGATTTGATCGGGTATTGGGACACTTTTTTTGAGTTTTGAGAAAATTTTGACAGTCCATGAAATTTTTTCCAAGAATCAACTAGAGCATATAGGTTAGGTTACTACCTCACCTTTTGTGTCTCGTTGTCTTTTTCCTCTTCTGTAGGATCGATCCCATCAGGTTGTAACACGGAACCGTCATATCTTCTTTAGAAGTGTTGCAACTTGGTGGTATAGCTTACTAGAACATGGATGCCCTAGGTAGGTCCTGGTTGCATTATGGTGTCCATGCCATCTCTAAAACACTGTAGGCTCGGGAGTCCTTATAGTCTTTCCTGAATATGAGTTTGAGCCTCATTTGCATGATTCTTCTTCACTCTTAATCTCACCCTCAGGACTCCCAAAAAACTCACGGGTCTCCTTTTAAGCCCTTTTCAGACCCTCTAAACATGAAAAGATTGNTCCCAAAAATTAACGGGTCTCCTTTTAATCCCTTTTCAGACCCTTTAAACATGAAAAGATTGTCGAGTGATCTTGTGGCCTTTCACGCTCGTTAAACTGAAATTTGAAGTCACGTCTGTCCGGCGGTTGTTTACCCCTTTTTTCAGTCCGGACGGTCAACTGTACAAACAAAAGTATACTCTATAGAACTTCAGTTCTTTAGAAGAGTACTCTCAGGTATACTTTTATCCCTTTTTCGGGCCTGAGGGACTAAACATACGAAAAAGAAACCCCCATGGAGTCCATAGTTAAGCTCTTTTCAGACTCCCTAAAATTGAAAAGATCGTCGAGTGACCTTATTCTTTCACACTCGTTAAATTGGTCCAGAAGAATATTCCTGACGGAGTCCATAGTTAATCTTTTTTTAGACTCCTTAAAAGTGAAAAAATGCCCGAGTGATCTTGTCCTTGTCACACTCGTTAAAATGGTTTTGAATCGACGTCTAATCGGTGCTAGTTTACACATTTTCCAAACCGACTAGACTATCTTCGAAAAAGGTACCCCAATGGAGTCTCCTTTTATGTTTTTTTAGACCCTCTAAATATGAAAAACCATCGATCTTACCTTCTTTGGGCTCGTTAAACTTACATCGAAGGACATTACCATTGTGTGTTTTTTTAACCACATTTGCATACCTTATACACCAGCCTTGTAACAGTTTGCTTATGTGCCTTAACACCTTTGGCCGCAGGAGGATTTTTCCCGAGTATCATTTTACTCGAACATCAGTCTTGTCCTTGTGCCTTGAACTTGTATGTTTTCAATACTCATTCCTCCATTGTAACGTAATATTCCTTTATTATTTTTCCACAATTATCGAAAAGAACAAAAAAAATCAAATATACCCTAAAAAGAGGAAGGGAAAAGTATTTTCTTTATTAGCAGCATAATGAGTTGCCCTTGGATAAAGCACATCTGTTCGTTTGTTCATCAGACTATGGGATGTAGTATGACCTTAGGAATCTTTTCTCGCTATATAGAGTTGTGTCCTCCACCATTTGCTTATTCTTCCAAACATATGGAGAGTTTGTGTTGCCTCCTGCTTTTTAGACTTATGATTAACATACATGTTGCCTGAGTCTCATCACTTGTCGTGCTATTGTCCAAGGGAAGTTTTTCACTAAGCCTAAGTCAGCCCCTCTACAATATGTCTCTTGTTTGCATACCCAGCCATACTGAACATCCAATCAAGTCCTTGTTCGAAATCACTGAAGCCTTCAATCCGATCATCAAGATTATTAAGTCCATGACTGACGAGCCGTAGAAGACCTCTGGGTAGTGCATTCGTACACTCATATTACACTCCTACCCAAGTTTTGAATATTTTGAAGTTGTTGCTTGAGCTCTGACGATCTCATCTCTAGCCATCAGGCCGAATCAACTTTTGGAAGATGGATACTCTATATGTATATCTTTCTGATTTCAAGATCTAGCTTCGTTGTGTATTGTTCACGACTACTCTTTATAGTTATTTGACATGGATCTACAGTGTATTTGATTGGTAGCCATGGTTCTATTTTATCCCGAGCATGGGTATTCCTGCCTCGGTGAGACATTTGTTATTTTGCAGATGGCACCTCCTGGTTCCTGATCCTTGCACTCAACCGTTCATCACATCAGTAAAAATTGGTAATGTATTCCAACCATCATATGCTCTTTTTCCCTCACACATTAGGGAGCATCTGTTATAACCCTAAATTGCACCACAAATTCTTACCTAGCATCAGGCCAACTCATATCCCTTCTTTACCAAAACACTGTTGAACAACTCTTTGAAAATCCTCTTGACTAAAGGCCCACGCACCCTAACTCACTACCGCACACATGTACATTCTCACTGACCCAAAACAACCCGCGTGGACCGACAAAAGCATGAAAAAATGAAAGTTGCCAATGGAACAAAAAGCTATGGGTGAGTTAACTGAAACTCCCGTCCATGCATGGTCGAGGGTTCATCCAAATACCTAACTCCTTCTAACCTATAAAAGAAGGGGTAAGGGTACCATTTGGAGGAGGAAGAATATAGCAAAGAAACTCTACCCATTTACGTATTCCATTGTCCGAACCCTTTAGCCTTTCCTAATGCCAAAGGAGATTTAAAGCAAAGCAGTTGAAGGACAGAAGAAGAGTAGCCTAGGATTAGGTTCAAGGAGTGGTGGTCAGTCTCAACTTTTATAAGTTGAATCATTTTAGGTAATAAAGAGAATGCTTTTCCCATCCCAATTCATGAAATTTTTATGTTTTGATTAGTTTATGTTTGATTTCTAACCTGTTAGTATATAAGTAGTATGCATGCATAGTTGTTGCTCGTCTTGAATGCAATTCAGCTTTGGAAGGAGTATTGCAAACAAGTAATCAAGCACAACGGAGGATCGACATCAAACACTGGTAATGAGGTAGGTTGATCTTTCCATGCATTTACTAAGAAAAGTGGATTTAAATCTAGGGATGAAGGTAGAAAGTAATTTCTATTCGGTCATATCTGCATGCAAAGTCTAAACTCTATTTGCTAGTTCGTAGGGTGTTTTTCCCCAACAACACCTATGTGAGATCTCTTCTTACAATGATAAAATAGAAAGAAAATCGTGAAGAAATCCAAGCCTATTCCCTCAAGAGGTGAGGTCAATAGATTATGGAGGTGATGCTAGAATACTCAAAGAAGAAAAGAGGTTTCTTGAAGGAGAATACAGGCAACATAAAAATACTATGGGATTCTTAAATTCTTAATGCAACCATGGCATCCTTTTATAGCATGTGTTTGAGGAAATATCCAATTGGTTCTTAGTGTGGACATGGGGCCCTTTAGGGCACCCTTAGGTCTTTGTCCAAGCCCCCATTCGGATTCAGCTCGGATTTGAGGGTCAAAACAAGTTGGGAGTTGGTTCAGAAGGGGGTGAGGGGCCGACGGGAACCATAAATGCGTCGTTCATAGGAATGCATGTTTTTTCACATACACAGTTGCACATATGGCACATTGTGTGCTCTATGGGCTTCTTTGACCCATGCACTGTGTGCGCGCTTCCTTTAGTGTTTTAGTGCATGTCAATTTCTTGACTAGTTCTATAGTTTTTGCCTCTTGGAAATGCATTTTGGGTGTTATAGGTGAACTAATAGGTGTTTGGAGATGTTGTATTCCTATAACCATTTGCATGTGATTCTATAGATGAAATTTTAGTGATAACAGATGCCCCCTTATGTGTCAGGTTATGATCATACGTATAGTCGAAATGCATCAATGTTTCTTCTACTAAGAGTACCATTGTAAGGAAGAGTGTTGATAAGAACTGTAAGAACGATCTGTCGGAGGGATAGTGGAAACTGGGGGACCCAAACCTTTCTCTAGGTGAAGAAATAAAATCTTTATACAAACGAGGTGGGAATGCCCCATGCTCATGTCATGTAGCTCAAAAATTGAAGACAGTAATTGAAGTTGTATGCTGATCTAGATAACTGCAATGCCCTCTGGGGCAGTTTGATAAAAGAAGATGAAAATTCTGATGGTGAACGTACTATGGAAAGTCACAAGGACACCTGTAGAAAGTGTTGATGACTCGTAGGAATTGATGTCCTAACAAATTCAGAGGTATTTGGCTAGTATAAAACAACTGCACTAGTCGCATAGTAAGACCCAACGTAACATGAGATTTGGTTGATGTCAAATGTTAGCGGGGTGAGGGAAATTAGAGAGCAATGATGGTTCCCTCTATGTCATCTACGACTCTTCATTGTAAAGGTAATGAGAGTCAGGATATTATCGCCCTTCTCGAAACTATGTTGATGTTGAAAGACATGTATAGGAAACTTCAAGAACCTAAGGGCTTCAATAAATCCACTAGATGAGATCAGGAAATGATAAGGAACATGAATGAAGTCAAGATGTGGTGAGACTCAAGACTTTCCTTGGTTGGGGGTATATTGTAAGGATGATTGGCAACAACCGTAAAATTGTATCTAGTGTCAGGGGGATGACTAGACATGGGGTTAAACTGGGCCAAAGGCGTGACAAAGTGAAAAAATGCATAGATCAGTGATACATGGACTGTGGGATACTCGGGGTTTATGGACGATGTCAATATGCGTAGAGGATAGTGAATTCCCCAACCAAGGGCGACATGGGTTTCTTTTCTATAAAAATAAGGTTGTCAAGGGTGATAACAAAAAGCTAAGTAAATGTTGGAAACAAAGGATTTTTACAATTACCAAATAAATAAAGAATACTTTGGGATGAGTGTATATATATAGAAACGGGTGCCCCAATGCAATATGGCTTGGCCTGTGAGGGCACAAGTTGCGTGGAGAATAGGTGGAGGGTGGGGGACCCATAGGTGGGTTTCTGTATGAGGTAAATGAATGGAGGGAAATCTGCATATGGATAAACTAATTGTGGATGAAATGGAGGGTTAATGATACTGCGAGGGTGCAATCAACATAGAACCTTGATGATGTAACCTAGGAGTCCATTGGGAAAGCTAGAAAAAATGAGGAGAACAATTATGTGGTTGATTCTTTGAAATGCGTAAGACTATGGAGACTCCCATCCTAGGGGTGGAAGCAACATGAGTTTCAAAGTGACAAGGGGGACTATGAATGGGATGACTCATGTGGGGGAGAGTGTTACCGAGTGCTAGTACCAAAATGAAATGCTAGATGTAGGTACCCTAAAGGAAAATGTCGAAGGGTGTAACTGGGATATGCAAGTGATATTCAGAGGGAATGATTACATGTCAGTGTCGAACATATACCTGAAGGGTTTGTGCTGTGCTGGGATGACTAAGTACCTACACACATGAAAATTGAATACCCGACGTGAATAATATCTAAATATAAAGATCATATAATAGTTATTTGATAATTTTGAACATGAGCATGCGTACCTGGGCGTGATGCGAGAAAAATTCTCCCCCGGGGGTGAGTACAGATGGTGATCCAGGGAATGTGACTGTGTAGGAGGTGGGACCCTGATCCTGTGGATGAAACTAGGTCAAAAAATAGAGACTCTGAGCTCCTATACCTGAGTGTGGAAGTTTTGGAAAATGGGATTATATACGATTGTGGGGCCCACAATGCCACCACATTGGTTCCTGCTTCCATAGTGAGTTGACAAGAGGTTTTAGAGGAGATTTGGAGATTACGGGAGTTTGAGCCGATCGATCTAGGATTTGCAAGAGATAGGTTAGTGGTCTCATCCTCCTTCATAGTAGATAGGTTCTACTTTTTGGGTAGGGTAGTACAGATGGGTGTACTAGGGTGTTGTGTAGGTATGGTCCCACTAGTGCACGGGAGAAGGAAGGATACCCGCGCTGAGATGTGTGGGTATAATTCCCTCTCTCATGCATGTTGCCCAGTTGTATTGAGTACAACCACACATGGGGGTGTGTGGGTGAGAAAACCAGGTGCACATGTGATGCACGCCTGTCTAAATTACAGCCACGCACTGTGCCTTACTATTTCTCAAACAGTTGTGCATTAGTGTGCAACTGTGTAGAGAACAGGTGTGCATGAATGTGCACCTGTGGGTGTGACATATAATCATTGATGCACCTCTAGTTTTTTGATAGCTGCACATGGATGCACAACTATGTGAAGAAAAGGTGTGCATATGTGCGCGCCTATGGGGGTGACAACTATGCACTTGTGGCAAAGATGGGGGGTTTTAACAAACTTGTATTTTTTGAATATTTTGGTAATGAATGAGGATTGTTGATCAAGTGTTTTCTATGTGAATGTAGGTGATTAGTTCAACATGCTAGTCCACTAGAGGGAATGAAACTGGGAGCACCCCAGTGAGGAAGTGAGAGAGGAGTCGGGCATTCGAAGACTCTTGTCATCTTGTGGGTTTCTCAATTTCTTTGAATGCCCACTGATACGGTCGTAGGAGTACCTACTTCAGTATATAATTTTGATGTGGAGCACTGAGTTGTAGCGCTTCATTGTGTGGGGGAAGCAGTTGACAATATCGGCTATGGAGGATGTCTATTTCTTGATGGGGCTCCCTTGTCGGGGGATGGACCTACTTGCTAATCCCCAGTTTCTAGGGGATGTACACTTGGTAGACTTGGCACATATTTTTTGTTCTAGGCCGAACATATGTCAAGTTCGGTTGTCTGCATGGAGGTGATGGATGAGATCTTGCATCAGTGCATCAGAGCGATGATTGTGAGGATCTACAAATCCTTAGCGACTTAGCAGATCAATGGTGGTTAATAGAGGATTATGCAGAGAGTGTTGGATGGGGAGTTTTTAGCCTGGAGCTTGATGCTTCATGCCAAGATGATGGGGTAGCTTCACCCATGTCGGACCACTGACTCTGGTGAGTTTGTCTTTGGATGGATCTTGGAGGCATGTTTTTTGGAGAGGATGCCCATGTTGCTTCCTAGAGTGTTGTTATCGACTGTTGGGGCACGGGAGCCACTACTAATGTAGTGGGCATCGATTTTGGTACGTCATGGAGGGGGGGAGGGCGGACACTACTCTACAATCACATTGGCGCGTTTGTGGCCCCATATAACACATATTATAATGTGGTTCCCATATGGTGGGATGGACTTCCAGCATGATCCATATATGGTGCTTCCTCCTGGAGAGAATTGGTACCATAGCGGTATGTTGGTGTACTTATGTGTTGTGATTTTGATAATGTTGCATATGTTTATATGTATGGATGTTGATTCTATCATTCTTTGTGTTTTTGCAGATGTGTGGTTGCAAGGCCGAGAGGCGGAGTTGGTTGGAGAGTCTGCTCATCAGGGGCTAGTGAGACCACCGCAGGTGGGAGAGCAACGTCGGAGGTATGAGGCTAGTGCGAGGCTAGCAGATGAGGTGAGAGATGATAGGAGGCACATATTTGACGATCCAGGTGCAGGGACATCGCATGTTCCTCAGGTAGAGGCTTGCGAGGATTTAGAGGATTTCCAACGCCAGTTGGAGGTGGTACTATAGGGTCTACCCAAGGGCATGTGGTCCCATATCCAGGACGAGAGAGTCCTGGAGTAGTGTTGGGGTGGCCCTGCAGAGTTGTAGACTCTGATTTGCAGAGCAGTTGTAGCAGGGGCAACGATGACTAGGCGAATGCCCCCAGGAATTGGAGAACCCTTAGTTAGTGGGACACCTCCTGTAGATAGAGGACTAGGTGGTGGTGCTCTTGGGGCACCTTGAGTGTTGTGTTGTATATTTTTGTATTTATATAGGTCTGCAAGCCCATTTTGTAAAGGGTAGTGTGACACCAATTTTGTACTTATAGGGATGAGCGGGGTTCACTTGCCTATGGGAGATGTACATGCTGTACTATTTTGTAGATATTAATGACACATTGATAGTTATATATATATGCATATACATTCTTTGGATCTCCATGATGTTTACATGTGATGATATTTTGTTATGTTTTTATGATGTGTAATCTATATGCTGTGACAAACTTTTGATGGCTTATGTATGTGTGATGATGTCTTGATGTGATAAATTCCAATCTAACACTAGGTTATCCATGTTATATGCTATGTGATTAAATTTTCATGGAATATGTGTAAATGCAATTGACTCAAAACTGGAATATAAAAGTCTAACTTGCAAGTATTTACGAAAGAGGCAAGGATCACAGAAACGATATACGTTGTTGAGTTGGAGGATGAAAATTTGGGAATCTAATAAAACACTAAGGTGACGAATGTGGAAGTGACTGGGCTTGGTGAGGAGGCCAATGAAGGCTACGTATTTTTCTTGGTTGTTGATTCCCGAGCCCAAACATATGTCGTTGGAGTGGAGAAGTTTATGTGAAGGGGTGTAGAGGGCTCAAGTGGCTGAAGTGAGATTATGTGTCCAGCGGCTAGCTCTGTCAGTGTAACTAATGTGGTAGGTCGATGGAGGATGCATCTATGAATAACATGGATGGTAGATCAGACATGAGGCGTGGAAGGAACAAAAAGAAGACTAAGAAACTCTACAAATGTGTATGCAAAAAAATCCTAGTGTAGCAAAGCTACGCTCAAGCGTAAAATTTCTTTAGGTACAACCTGTTGACAGGTTCTTTGACAGGATATCCTTCTGGAGAGGCCACAATGTATGCACCTTTAGTGAGGCAGTGTCGGAAAATGTATTTTCCATGCCATAATGACTCAAATTTGTCATGACTGAGAGTATCGTGAGTGATATTGTAGGCCATGATGAGATCTCCTTCATTAAATGAGAGAAGGTTGATGTGGTGGAAAAATGTGCCTTTGACCATTTCTTAGATGCCTCATTGTTTTGTAAGGAATATCGACGATCTTCATCCAATGATTCTAAGTTCAACAAGCATTGCTACATTGGAACAGTGTCAGGTAATAGCTCGATGGCGGTGCGCAACGTGGGAATTTTGCACTCGATGGGGATGGTGGCTTCAATCCCATGGACGAGATGAAACAGTGTAAAAACAATGGTAGTTTTGACTGCCGTGTGATAATCCCATAATGATGAAAATAACATATGATTCCAATTGGTCTTATGTTTGTTGACAGTGCATTGCAACATGGTTTTGAGGACTTTGTTGACAACCTCGACCTGTCCGTTGGACTGAGGGTAGTATGGGGATGAAAACTCATGGGATAATCCTAACCTTGAGGAGAGTTCAACTAATATCTCATTCTCAAAGTGTTTACTGTGATATGAGACTAACTGTAGTGGGACTCTGAACTGGGTAATGATGTGGTTGAAGAAAATGTGCGTCATTGTGTTAGCAGTGTTGTTGAAGGTAGACATGGCTTTGACCCATTTGGTAAAGTAATATACTTCCACAATGATGTACTTATGTCCATTTCTAGATGGAGGATTGCAAGTCATGAAGTCTATGCCCCATTTGCAGAAGGGGAAGGTAGTGATGATTGGATGTAGAAGAGAAGGTTGCACTCGTGCTTTGTTTGCATAGATATGTCATTTGTCACATCGCTTGATAGCATGGATGTAGTCATGAAACAATGTGGGCCAGAAGTATCCTTATTGAATGATTTTTTGGGCAGTGGAAATACCTGAGAGGTGGCCACCGCAGGCACCGATATAGAAATAATTCAAGACTATGTCGGTTTCGTCGATGGTTAATCATCAATGAAGTATGGTGTCGACCCCACGTCGATACAAAATGTCACCGATGAGGAGGTAGCAAGGGGCCTGATGGTGAAAGAACAAATGATCATGTCGAGAGATATGAGATCCAAAATTCTTTGTCCGAAGGTAGACAAGAAGGTATACATACCAGGGGTCATCTGAGGGGATGTAGAAGAGGTGTTCATCTAGAAAATTCGTATTGATGGGTGAACTTGTAGTGTCTGAGGAAAACATCATGATGAGTTGGGCAAGAACAAGTGATTTCTTTCTTTTGGGAGTTGAAAAATATAGGTCATATTCTTAAAGGATGACGATCCATCTGGAAAATTTACCATTAATTTTTCATCGACTAAGAAAGTATTGCATGGGGTTGGAATCTTCCATGACTTTGGTAGTGCGAAGAAGGATATAATGACGCAGTTTATGGAATATGAGGACAACAACGAGGGAGAGTTTCTCTTCATCATTGTACTTCAAGGGTCTTCCTGAAAGGCTTTTACTGATGTAGTAAATAACATGGTCACAACCATCATGTCCTAGTTGGACAAGAACTCCTGCTACTGAGACGACTAAGGCTGATAAGAAGAGGATGTAGTCACGATCATAGTCGGGAGGACTAATCAAAGGGGCATTGGATAGCACTACTTTTAAATCATCAAAAGTAGTTTGGGCATGTGCATCCCGATGAAATGGGATATCATGATGTAGTAAGTGGAGGAAACTATGCGTGCAAGTGGTGTAGTATGGGACAAAGCGTTGTAAAATATTATTTTTTCCTTGTAGGATCTGTAGTTGGCACAAATTACTAGGTGGTGGAATTTTTGTGATATCTTGGACCTTGAAGGGGTCCACTGTGATTCCGTGTTGCCAGACTATGAACCCAAGGAGGCGTCTGACTGTTACGCAAAAGAAACACTCGAGGGGTTTCAACTGGATGTTGTACTGTAGACATCGTTGAAAGATGATTTGTAAGTCGTTGTTGGCCCTTGACCAAGTTTTGAGGACCCTTGGTCATTTTTGACCATTTTGGGACTTCACAAGCTATCAAAGGTGGAGCACAAGTCGAAGCGGAGATCGTGGGATCTCGTCCCCTTTTTAGTGATTTTTGGGTTTTGGGCTTATGTAATGGGTATGAGGATGTCATCCCATGGCTTTACCCATTCTTAAGCTTATTTCGTAATGAATAAATAGAAGTCTAGGCAATGCAACAAGTAGTGACTAGTCAGTGCGAGCCATTGTTGCTAAGTGCAAAAGTAGGTCTGTGTGATTTGGCTTTGTGTGCACTATGTGAGACTTGCAAGGCTAAGTGAAAGCGACTGTAAAAGACTGTGTAAGGATTTGTGCCTAGATCTACTCGGGGAAGGAGGATCTGGTGAGCTGCGCAGATCTCCTCTCCTCTGCGGAGTTGATTTGGAGGCTTTGTGCATGTAAGAAGATTGAAATAAACTAATAAAGAAGACGAAGAGTTGGTGGACATAGTCCCGGGGTGGGGGTGAACCACCTATATCCTGTGTTATGAATGATTTGTACTTTCTGATTACTCTCTTGTTTAAGTGTTTTAATGCTTAGTGCATTGTTAGATGATATATGAATCTGATATGATAGCTTACTGCTGAATAATGTGAACAAATGCTAGATCTGATCTTTGATGGTGTGCTTAGTGCTTGAATTCCTTGGATCTGTGTGGATGTTTTGCTGATATATTATTAAGGTTTAACTACGTTGTAAACTAGATTGAATATTGATGAAATATAATTTCTATGTTCTTTGTTAAGGTGTTACAATCACAAATCTGTGTCCCAGCTAAGGTTGCATACATTTGAGTCTTGCAACCACCCCTATCTCTACCTCAGGTGAGACTTCATCTTCTTTGCAGGTGTTGTCGAAAGGGCTAGTAGTTAGGGTTTTGTTGGTGCGTTGTTGTAGCGTTGAACTATGGGTCTGCTTCTATGCCAACAAGTGGTTCCATTACCATGACCTGAAGCTGTGATTGCTAGGAACTATGGAAGAAGAATCTTTGTGCAAAGATCTAACCTAAAACTGTGATTGTTGGGAACTGAGGAAGAAGAAGCTTTGTGCGAAAATCTGACCTAAAACTGTGAAAGATCTGTGCGTAGATATGTTGCCTTGGTGCACATTACTCTACTTGCATTGTGAATCTTTGTGCTAAGAAGAGAAGTCTGATCTAAAGAAAAGAGGTAATATCTTGAAGCTATGTTCTCTGAGAAAGGTAAGAATAGTGATAAATTTCTATTGAAAAGGTAAGATAAGTAGAAATTATTTTTTCAAAAATATGGATCTAGGTATGTTTGATAAATTGTTTCCTAGCCTAAAAAATAGGGCACAACTAGAAGAAAGAATATTTGATATGAGTAGATCTGATAAGAATAGTGAAATATTTGTTATTCCTATGCATAGAAAGAATGTATAGACTAACAAATGGATGCAGGATCCTAGAAAAATTTTTTTGCAGGTTATCTACCATGATCCTATAGTGCAATACAAGAAATGATGGGGATCATTTAAGAGAAAGATAGGATTAACTCTTTGTTACAGTTACAGAAGACCGAGACATCTTGCTAAGGAACTCCCTAGTATAAGTCCCAATTGTCTTTGTTGTAAATCTATGGATCATGAAGTTCTGGATTTCCCTAGAATGATTGCTAAGGTTGAAGGAATGAATATGAGACAATAAAACCCTGAGGAAGGTCAAGAACCTAAGATCATGATAGAAACCCAAAAATAATAAAAAACGGTACTATTGCAAATCAAAGAAACCTCGAATGATCACAGAAACATCAAATTACCAGAGATATTCAAAGAAAAAGAATGCATAGAAACAAGAATAGGAGACTTCGACATTGACTGCATTTTGGATGAGGAAACATAGGTGAATATCATGACAAAAAGAACTTGGGAAATTTTAGGAATGCCTGCTATGATTCCTTCATTGGGAGGAATAGGATTATTTAGAGGAAAGTTGATAACCCTTTGTGGAAGACTTACCCAGATATCTATGAGTGCTCATGGAACCTCAATAGAAGAAGATTTTGAGGTTGTTAAATTTATTAAGAACAACGCCCCATTTGCTATGTTACTAGGAAAACCTTGGATCGAACATGATCAAGCCAGAAGAAAAGAAGAGGAAGTCTTAGAGCAGAAGAAGAAAGAATTAAAAGATTTAATAACTAGGAGGTTCACACATTTGATTGAAGAACAAGAGAACAAATCGAAATTATTTAGAACCAGAAACTTGGATGTAAAAGTTTAAAGGACACATGAGGACTTGAGACACCTATCTATACAAGAGAGTAGAGCACCTACACCAGACAAAGAAGAAGTATTTCCCTTGAAACCTAGTAAAGACCATGAACAGTGTGAAGTTACTATACCCAGAGAAGATCATAATGGAAAGAGGAATATCAAAACGAAGATCACCCAGAGTAAGGATAGAAATCTCAATAAGAAGAAAGAAAAGATAGAAAAGTTACAGAAAGTTCCAGAAGGAACTGTGCAGAAGGAAGCATTCCAGAATCCGAACTTCGTTGGGATACTAGTACAACATAGCATGGAACTTCACCATGGAAAAGCAATATGACCATTGGAGGAATTGTAATCATTAGCCTGATGACCTGAACGATTAGAAAAACAATTGTGGCCAGAAAGCTCACCATCAGACCGTTGGGACCATGCCGTAACAGACAAAACTACATTAATGAAGTCTTATTTCCCATTAGAGAGATCTGTTACCTAGTTGTCTACTTATTTCATCGAGCCTTGCACTGAGAACACTTTTTCCACCTATGATTGTCCGAGCTCATGGATTAGTTGATTTCACACAGTGATCATTGAGCTATCACCATCCATATTGTTTCATTGAGTAGTTACTCTTCAAACTAAGATAGTTAGCCACGAGAATGTATGCACAAAGAAATTAGCACAGTCGAAGAGTTTATGAAGGAGATACTCATCAACCTCATGACTGAAAAGGTAATTTCTGTGGGCATACAAGATTCGTGGATGAGAGGAGTGCAAGTTGCCCCGTTGACTACTCGCGGATCCAGACCATCTCGAGCTGCAACTGAGAAAATAACTAAGCATAGATATGACTTGGCGAATGAAAATTTATTATTGTCCATCCTACCTGAGTACATCCCACCCCTGGCCAGTGTTGATCCAGGTGGATATCGGTGGCCACCCACCTTTTCCAAATGGCTCAAAACAGCTTTCTGACAATTTTGGCAATTTACTATTTTTAGCAGGTTTTAACTTCCGGGGCCATTTTGAGGGCCTAAATGAAGGTTTTTCTAGATAGAGGTTCTCAATGATAGCCAAAGGCATGATTGAGCCCCCAAAATTAATCTCCTTGACGATACCTTTCCAACGAGCTATCACATGCCTAAAATGGAGATCGTATGCAAAAGTTACGACCCCAGGAAGTTCATGCACCAACTTACCCAAACGGGGCCCACATGACTTTTGGTGCTTCATCTCCTAGGGTTAGGTTTCTGGATGTCTAGGACTTTTGGCATTCCCGATTATTATAAAAAGGCCTCCAGAGCCTCATTGTAACCATATTCTTGCGAATGCGAGTAGCCGTCACATCTCTTCTCAGAGATAAGTTGTCACCATTCTAGCGAGTCTTTCACTTTGTATTTTTACAGTCTCTGTACATTTCTTTCATTAATAGAAATCGTGTATTACTGTATCTCTGTGTTTATGGTTGCATCTCTGATATATTTTTGATATATTACTAGATATACGTGATATCTCTGTGCATTTATTTATTATATCTCTGCTCTCATTTCGTGCCGAAAATAATCCGGATCAAGTGTAGTGAGTCATGACAATGTCCCGAGGCACTTCGACTACACCATCATCACTGCGTATCTCTCGAAGGGGATATGCACAGTCAGACCATAGCTAGAGAGTATTCAACCTTGAATATTAGTGACTATAACCTGGGACACCGAAAGAGCTATGGCATGCTTGCACCTCACAAATATTTGACCAAGACGAAGGGAAAAAGGATGAAAAACATCCATTAGTCGTGGATCATGAACCTTGTGTAGTCCACTCTTTTGAATGTAATGAAGATTCAATGTTTTGGAAGGCACCAGGAGGTTAACACATGCGTTAAGATCCTATTGTGATGCTTCCACAGTGGCTATATGTGGTTGGACATATGTATCACTGTCGATCCGGCACTGATCCACAGGATCACCGGACTGAGCATGTAGTGACTAAACTGATTAGACTTCTACCTAGTGTTAGCACCATGATTTCTATGGATAAGGTTAGAGATTTGTCAACAATTTTGCAAAGTCATGCATGTTATAACCCATATTTTGTTTATTCCTTGCATCATCTAACATCTCCAAGGGTCAATTTAAAAAGGAAGGTTTTAATTTATTATTTCCATTTCCATTTGCAACTGCACACTGCAAAATTTGCTACGCACTGCACAAAGCTCTTTACCGTGCAAAGGATTATGTCACACACTGGATTTCATCGCGCATAGAATGTTATCGAGCAATGGATTTTGTCACGCAGTGAGATGATATTGTGCATTGGATGATTTTGCACAGTGGATTTCGTCGCACAATGGGATGTTTTCATGCATAGGATGCTTTCGTGCAATGGATTTCATTGCGTAGTGGGATGTTGTCGTGCAGAGGATTTTCCTGCGCACATGCTACAGATCATGCTACGCAAATTACTAGTTTAGTGGTTAACTTCAAGATCAATTTTTGATCAACTAGAGAGGAATTTTGAAAATAACCAAGAGGTTTTTGTCAAGGACAAGACAAGTAATAAAAACCTCTCTCATATTTGAAAAATGTGTCACGGATTTGGATATTCGAATGAATATTTGAGCCCTATGTTTCAGCTTTCATGATTTCATGTTTGAGACATGTTTTTGCGACACGTATTTCGGCCAGCCAGAGATGAATTTCAAGAAATCGAGTGAGGTTGTTCTTTATAACGACCTTAACTACAAAAATCACTCTGAGATTATAAAAATATTTTTTTATCAGTGATATACGATGTCATATTTAACGCCTATTTTCCTAGTTTGTTGCGCATTCCACTACGTTTTTGTTGTAGCTTACTATTGCGTAGCAAAATTGTTGTGCAAGGATGATAGAGTGTCTAGCAATGCAAATGATGACTTATCACAACCATAGAGTTAAATTGTGATCATGATCAATGACTGTAAAGAATATTTTGGTTACGATTATGATTTGGCAAAGTCAAGTTTTCTATTTTTAGTGAATCTATTGAAATTATTATTCTCTTTCAAAGAAAATAGATCCATGATTCTAGGAGAGAGTAGCTTGACCCTAACAGCCAAGGGTGACATTAAATTTCTATATATGGGGATCATTTTCATGTAAACAGGGTTGGTTGGCAATTTTGAGAAACAAATGTTGTTGTATGAAGTTTGAGTTTTGACCGAAATTTAATGCAAAGGTCCTATGATTTGATGAAAATATTCTAGTTGTGATGGTCGGAAGTATTGTGTCTCTTTCTTTGTGTATGTTCTTCCTATTATATTTTATTTCATATCTCATATCATCTATTTTGGAACAAATTTTCAAACCTGTGGAGTCGTTGTATTACGCCCCCTGTTCTAGACACTTAGACAAAATGTTTTCCTCTCAAGTTAACTCTGAATTCGTCCACAATGGTGCTCTTGAGTTACTTCTTGTTTTCCTAACCTTTTCCTCTCAGATCCGATCACTGAGTCATTTGTCCTGTCTCTCCTTCAGACTGACCCCATAGCCCGAGTTTACTTTTCTGTGCCAATATAACTAGAAGCATTTAATCATTGGTTTTAAACCTAGCCATTGTTTGCAAAGCCATATCCTGCATGGAGACCATGCCATTTATGAGAGAGCCCTCTCCAGATCCAAAAGGATAGTTTCGGGTCTCAAAGTTGGTTGAAAAAGTTACCTTCATCATCTGTTTATCAACGAAATAAAATTACGGAGTGCGAACATTCTGGTGCCATTGCCGGGGATGAATTTGAAAATTTTCCCTAGGAAGAATGACATTGTTTTAGTTCTAAGGTCTGAGATTAGCAAAAACATAGGCACATATTGGCTGTATTTCTTCTCTGGTGACTCCACACATCAGAAAATCAGTTGAAGGTGATTCCACTGGTAGAAGAATCCAGAGATAAAGTTTTCATGGTGACTCCAATCAAGCTTCAAATGTGATTCAAAGACTCCACAGGAGAATGAGACCTGTTTACAAAGATATGGAAGAGCAGTATGGGAAAATAAGGTACTCGAGCTTAAGTTTATTTCAAGAAGTACTTTTTTGTGTTATCAATATTTTCTTGTCCTTTCCTGAGTTTTTCAAAAGAAGATTTCTTCACTTACTGTGCTCAAATTAATCCGATAGATCTACCCTTGTGTATCCTTCATTGCAAATTGTAGGTATATCTCCTTCTTTTATAGATGTTATTCACCAAGATCCTTCCTCTGAGCCATATGATGTTCATGATCACTCTTTTGATCCTACATGCTCCAAGATTCAAGAAAGATACAGTCCTCTTAAATTTCCTTCCATCCTTCATGACTTTCCTCTAAAACATTATAAGTATCTTCCTAGGTTCGATGGAGAGCTTGATAGACATTCAGATGAAAAAAATATTTAGGCCTTTGAGCATTTATATACCTTTTTGACATTGAAAATGATGATGTGTCTATGAGGTCCTTCTCTTAGTCCTTAAAAGGAGATTCCAAAGCATGGTTTAGACATTTGCAGCCTCAGTCTATTAGCTCGTGGGATGAATTGAGGGAAGATTTCCATAGATTTTGGGGTGAGAGAAAGTCATGGGATCTACTCCTTTCAGATTTTTATGCCATGAGAAAAAAGAAAGATGAAACCATCTCAAATTTTAGTAGGAGGTTTGCTAGTCTTTATTATAACCTTCCTAAAGAAGTCCAACCTCCTGAAGTTGCTGCCATGCTCCATTATGTAACAACCTTTCAATCAAACTTATCTTGTATTTTGATGGAGACGAAGTCTATGTCTTTGCAGCATATGTTCAACAATGCTCAGGAAGTGGAAGACAATCTTCAATCATGTCAGAGGCCGTAAAATCAGAAGTTAAAGAGTGTTGCAAATATAGAGAACGATAATGTAGCAGAAGAACACAAGATTGTGCATAAACAAGAAGTTGATTCACATCCCAATCTTTGTCATCATGAGCAAGAAAATGAATGGTTTATGTATTCATTTGTAGACAATCAAGAAGATGAATTTGCAAATCAACTTGTTGAAGAGAAGGTTGATGTCCCAAGATTTTTCTTGTTAGATGACATTGCAGATGTTGTTGATTTGTCTTTATATGATGAATATGATGATGATTATGATGTTGACTTCCTAAAACAACCAACTCCATGTTCTCTATCAGGAAATATTCATTTTCAGCAGTGTAATGAGAGAAATCAGCCTACGTATCACAGTTACAAAGAAGAATATGAAGAAAGTATTGAATCAGCTGAAGGAAATTCTTTACCTTTATGCTTTGCCTCATTTGAATTTCTGAAAGAAAATTTAAAGATGATCACTGAGGTAGAGGAATGTGTGCTGATGCAAAATCACACTGATTCATGGGAAACAATTGACAAGAAATTGCAACAATCTTCTCATGTGTGTAATGACCCTATTTCTTGTTATATGGAAGGTTTTATCAGTTCAAAATTACATCCATTGGTCGAACATGAATCTGAAAATGAGTGTGTTCAGAAATCAAAAGAAATTGAAAAATGTCCATCTGACAATAGCGAAGAAAATGAATAAATTTTTGAATTAGATGAAAGAACTTTGCTATTGTGTTTTGCATCTTTCGAAGTGATGAAGAAAAATGTTTATAATGTTTCAAATAAAAAATCCTACAGGCATGATGTTGAATATGAAAGTGGACTTGCAAATGAAAAATGTCTTTCATTATGTTTTTCTTCTTTTGAATTGTTGAAAGTAAATCATGAGATAACAGAGGAAGCAATGAAGTCTGATTGCATTCACAGTGACATTGTTTTACATGATAAAATTGTTATAAGTGAAGAGGACCAACAACCTTCTCATACTTTTAATGACCTTATTGTCGATTACATGGAAAGTTGTTTCAGTTCAGATTTGCAGCCTGTGATCAACTACCAGCCTGGAAATAAATATGATGGTAAATCAACATAAATTTTATCTATGGTTTGCTTTCCGCTAGTGGTTTCATTTCAGCCAGCACTGTCTTCTGATTCAGAAGATTGTTATTTCCAGCAGTCTCAACATATTTTTCATCCTTCTTGTGGTAATCAACAGGTTGAATTACATGAAAACAAGGATGCAATGGAAGGGGTGAAACATGATTGTTATTTTATGCACGTTCTAGAGGATCCATTTGCAGTTTTGTTGGAGGCAGCAAACAATCTCAATGTTTGTGATTTTTTGAGATTTGAATTTATAGATAAATTTTTGAATGACTTATTAGTAAACAAGCTTTGGAGAAAGCATGTGCAAAGAAAGAAAAAAGTGGATAAAGTGCTTGCATGGCTGCATTGGCATTTTGATTTCACTTGATTGGTATCCTTTTCAGCAGTTAGGGTAGGTAGGAGTGTGAATAAGATCAGTACTATGAGCATTTCTTTTAGAAATTTGCAATTTTCATTTTTCAGCTTAGTTTCATATTTCAGTTTGGAGCATATATAGTTTTGGTTTTTTAGTGGATGAAGGTTACACATTACAGTTGGAAACTTGAGTTTGGGAGAAGCCCAATGGATTGGCACCTGGTAAACTATTCTTTGCTACCTCACAGGGAGGACATCATCCCTGCTGGAGCCAATTGTTATCACCATGATTTTCATGGCTAAGGTTAGAGGTTTGTTAACAATTTTGAAAAGTCATGCATGTTAGCACCTATATTGTTTTTATGCCTAGCATCATCTAACATCTCCAAGGGTCGGTTTCAAAAGGAAGGCTTTCATTTATTATTTCCATTTCCATTTGCAACCGTGTGTTGCAAAATTTGCTACACGCTATGTAGAGTGCTTTACCGTGCAAATGATTCCATCGTGAACTAGATTTCATAGTGCATAGGATGTTATCGTGCAGTTTATTTCATCACATAGTGGAATATTTTCATCCAGTGGGATGTTGTCCTGCATAGTATGCTTTCACACAGTGGATTTTATTGCGTAGTGGGATGATGTCGTGCATAGGATGCTTTCTCTCAGTGGATTTTGTTGCGTAGTGGGATGTTGTCATGCATAAGATGCTTTCGCATAGTGTTTTTTGTTACACAGTGGGATGTTGTCGCACATAGGATGCTTTCACACAGAGGATTTTCCTCCACACATGCTATAGGTCGCATTGTGCAAATTACTGGTTTAGTGGTTAACTTCAATATGAATTTCTGACCCACTCGAGAGAAATTTTAAAAATCCCCGAGAGGTTTTTGTCGAGGAAAAGACAAATAATACAAATCTCTCTCATATTTGTAAAATATGTGACAAATTGGGATATTCGAATGAATCTTTGAGCCCTATTTTTCAACTTTCATGATTTCCTGTTTGAGACATGTTTTTGCGACACGTATGCCGACCAGCTAGAGATGAATTTCAAGAAATAGAGAGAGGTTTTTCTTTATAACAATATTAGATACAAAAAATTATCAGTTTCTTAAAATATTTTTTTATAAGTGATATACGATGTCATCTTTAAGCTATTTTCCCAGTTTGTTGCGCATTCCATTGCGTTTTTTCTATTTGTTACTATTGCATAGCAGACTTGTTGTGCAGGGATGACATAGTGTCCAACAATGAAAATGATGACTTATCACAACCATAGAGTCGAATGTTGATCATGATCAATGACTGTAAAGAATATTTTGGTTACGATTATGATTTGGCAAAGTCAGGTTTTCTATTTTTAGTGAATATGTTGAAATTATTGTTCTCTTTCAAAGAAAATGAATCCATGATTCTAGGAGAGAGTAGCTCAACCCGAACATCCAAGGGTGACATTATATTTCTATATATGGGGATCATTTTCATGTAAACAGGGTTGGTTGGCAATTTTGAGAAACGAATGCTATTGTATGAAGTCTGAGTAATTTACTGCAAAGGTCCTCTGATTTGATGAAAAGATTCTAGTTGTGATGGTAAGATGTATTGTGTCTCTTTCTCTGCGTATGTTATTCCTGTTATATTTTATTTCATATCTCATATCATCTATTTCAGAATGAATTTTTGAACCTGCGGATTTGCTGTATTGCGCCCCTTGTTCGTTCCACTTATACAAGACGTTTTCCTCTCAAGTTAACTCTGAACTCGTCCACATCAACGCTCTTGAGTTACTTATTATATTTATCTCGCCACACTTTAAGGTTTACACTGAAGACTGTTGCTCGCCTAGCCTTCTCTTCTCAGATCCACTCACTTAGTTATTTGTCCCGTCTCTCCTTCAATGTGACCCCATAGCTCGAGTTTACTTTTCTGCACTAATATAACCAGAATCATTTTATCATCGATGTTATATCTAGCCATTGTTTACAAGTCCATATCCTGTGCGGAGACCACACCATTTCTGAGAGAGCCCTCTCCTAATCCGAAAGGCCAATTTCAAGTCTCAAATTTGGTTGAAAAATTTACCTTCGTCATCTGTTTATCAGCGAAATATATTTACGGAGTGCTAACACCCAAGAAAAGCTACAGACCGCACATTATCATAGATGATTAAAGAAACATATGGAGATGTTGAGAAGGGGATGCGAGGCTACAAGGTATCCTCCATTCCAAATGGTGTAGTGCACCTAACATGCCAATTAATTATAGGAAATCTAGTAAGAAAGAACAGACCCACGCAGGTTACAGGGTTTGTCATTGACCTGGCTGGGAAATGTGTGGAAGGCCTATAGATTAACTAGGTGAAGTTCCTATTTAACCAGTTCGAACTGGATTTCCGCGAAGCTCAGGATCAGAGCTATAAGTTTCAGTTCAACTAGCTCCTGATCCTCATCGTGTTTACTTCTTGGGAGATGCCGGAAGGTGCGATCTTCCCTAAGATTGATCCATTTGAGCCACTCATTGCGAAGTTCACCATGCTCTGGTATTCAAGAAATATGGGAAAGCAGTGGAAGTCAAATGCAATATTTCATACCTACTATCTGCATCTTAGGAGGTCTGATGATTCCTTCCCTTGTATGACGCCGAACACCCTGGATAGGTTCAGGCCTCTTATGAAGTTTCACATAGATAGGAATTTTATTTATATTATTGTGTGCACCGATGAAAGAAAAGAAGAACTTCAGTACTACTACAAGATCACTACAGAGGACCTGGAAGAAATCATTAAATACTGGCCTACAAAACTCCTTATCCCTGTTGACCCTGCAAAGTTGTCTGACCTGGACCTCACTAGAAACCTGGTGGTTAATTGCAAAGAGTATGATGCCCCAAGCAGGAGCAAGAATAAAAATAGTAAATATGTACATAAAGTACAAAACACATCAGAAGAGACCCCATCTAAGTCACATAGAAGAGGAGGTGATGACGAAGTGAACAAAGAGGAAAAATAACAAGAAGAAGATAAGAAAGGCGAAGTAACACCGCCACAAAACCTCCCTGATGACACCGATCCATCTAAGAAAAGGAAGGTTTCCCCCATGAATACTTCATCATGGAAGAAGTCCAAATCCAATAAACCAAATAAGCATAATGTATTTATGGTCGACAACTTCAACTATAGGAGATGCCTTAGAAGAGATTTTGCAAAGAAACAAAGAAAAACAAGAATCCATGTATGATATAATTGAAGAAGAACTAAGAGGTGTACATCAAGCCCTTTATTTGAACCGCACAGTGTCCACTGCGCGCCCTCCCTCAGAAGAACCAGAGTTGGGAGATGAGCCTGCTCAACTCCGCAGACTGGCTAATGTGACTGAAGCCCGCCTTCATCTAGTACAAGCTGAGAAATACCAGGCCACAGGGGCCCTGAAACAAGAATAAGAGGAAGTTATATAGAAACAAAGGATTGCACAATAGGAGAAGGATGCTCTTAAAGTGAAGTTCCAAGAAGGGGGAGCGCATATCTAGTAGGAGAAAGAAAAGCTACTCGTGGAGTAGGTCAGAGTAAAAGAAGAAGTCAATAGAGAACTTCACTGTATGACAAGATTGGAGCAGAAGGAGGAAGAACCAGTAGAACACCATGTGGCGCAACTCACAGAAACCATCCAATAGCTTTAGCAAATAATCACATATCTAGAGCTAAGAACAGTGCCCAGTACCCTACAGGATGTGCGATATCAAAGAGAAGCGACTGCTCGAGTTGAAATTGAAATAATCAAGGGCCTCACCATGGAATGTAAACAACTGAGTGATCACAATGCCCAAAATTATCAACGACTCCTTGAGGATCCTGAATTGAATGCACTGGAGTCATAGCTCCAGGAGAAAACATAGCAAGAAGAAATAGTAGAGGCATAGTTGAAGCCTCTGTCAGCTATTGAGAGGATGAAGTGATCCCAAGAGCAACGCACTACCCAGAAGCAGGTCCACACCATTCAGAGCAGAGTCATGGAAATAACTCAGAGGCTCCAACCAATATAGGATGAGGCTTGCTAACTATTCACAGATATCGAAGGTTGAGGAGAAGAACTATAGAAATTCGTCATTGCAATTGAACAATGCTTAGAGGGACCTGCAATGAAGCAGTAATCCAAGAGTTCGTTGAGAAGGAGGCCATGGCACAACAACAGGTCAAAGCCGCTCAAGCCAAGATCAAGGATTTTTAGGCAGAGATACCAAGATCAGAGTGACTCGGGACAAGTCACAGGTGAGTGTTGGGAGCTTGTTGGCCCTTGACCAAGTTTTGAGAACCCTTCGTAATTTTTGACCATTTTGGGACTTCGACAAGTTGTCGAAGGTAGAGAACAAGTCGAAGAGGTGAACGCAGGATCTCTGCCCCTTTTCAGGTCTTTTTGGGTTTCTGACTTATGTGATGGGTATGGGGATGTCGGCCCATGGGTTTACCAATGCTTAGGCTTATTTTGTAATGAATAAATAGAAATCTAGGTGATGTAAGAAGTAGTGACTAGTCAGTGTGAGCCATTGTTGCTAAGTGCAAAAGTAGGTCTATGTGATTTGGCTTTGTGCGCACTGTGTGAGACTTGCAAGGCTAAGTGCAAGAAACTGTAAAGGACCATGTAAGTCTCTGTGCTTATATCTACTCAGGGAAGGAGGATCTGGTGAGGTGCGCAGATCTCATGTCATTTGCGGAGTTGATTTGGAGGCTTTGTGCATGTAAGAAGATTGAAAAAAGATAATAAAGAAGATGAAGAGTTGGTAGACATATCCCCAGGGTGGGTGTGAACCACGTATATCCTGTTTTATGAATGCTTTGTGTTTATGTGATTCAATGCTTTGTGCACTGTTATATGATAGATGACTCTGATATAATAACTTAATGTTGAATATTAATGTGAACGAATGCTAGATGTGATCTTTGTTGGTATGCTTAGTGCTTGAATCCATTAGATCTATGTGGATGTTACATTGATATATTATTAAGGTTTAATTGTGTTGTAAACTAGACTGAATATTGATGAACTATAATTGCTAAGTTCTCTATTAAGGTGTTGCAATCACAAATCTGTGTCCTAGCTAAGGTTGCAGACATCTGAGTCCTACAACCACCCTTGCCTCTAACTCAAGTGAGACTTAATCTTCTTCGCAGGTGTTTCCTAAAGGGTTGGTAGTTAGGGCTTTATTGGTGCATTGTTGTAGCATTGAACCCTGGGTCTTCCTCTATGCCCACAGTCATCTAGATGCTGAGATCATTTCTTGGCATGAGGAGTGAGGTAGTCTAAGTAAGAGAAGATGATGCGAGCGAGATCATGAAAAACATAAGTCATGGCTTGTTGGAATGTAGTACCAACATTTTTTACTACAAAAGACATGACACGATATGAAAAAGTACCCCATGGGGTGGTAAATGCGGTTTTATACTAATCTGCTAGGTGGATTTGGATTTGATTGTAGCCAAAGAACCCATCCAGGAAGGATAGGGCCTCGTGGCCTGCATAGTCATCGATAATTTGATCAATGAACGGTGTGGAGAAGATGTCTTTGGGAAAAGCATGGTTGAGATCATGAAAGTCAGTGTAGACATGAATAGTTCCCTATTGTTTGTTAACGTGGATGGGGTTGGAGACCCATGATGTGTAAGCGATGGGGTATGTGAACCCTATAGCACATAGTTTGTTGATTTCATCTTTGATAGTCACGGCTTTGGATGGGTGAAGTGGTAATTTATTTTTATGTATTGGGGTGACATAAGAACATGTGTCGATGCGATGTTCGACGATAGAAGGATCAAGGACAGGAATCTCCATGTATGTATAGGAAAAAATATCCTGGTATTCCTAAAAGACAGATTTGTAAGAAGTGAGTTATTAAGGGGAGCATATGGCGCCAATGGTGATTTCCTATATGATTCTTGGTTTGATGGACATGTTGTTTTTGACAGTGGGGGGAATTTTGACCATGTTTCCTTCTTCAAAAGCATCGGGGGCAAGGATAGGGTTGTTGAACCGGTCTATGTGCCCTGATGGAATAAAATCCTTGGCTTCTATTGCACATATGGAGGCTTCGCTAGGAGGTTCAAAGGCTTCCTGTGAGAGAAATATCACTTTGTGATGGAGTGCGTTCCATGGGCAATCGAGGGTATTCAAATACACGAGGATATCTTCGTCGCAGTGAAAAATGTGAGAATATAGGGGATCCATGGGAGTAACATCAATGACTGTCACCGTGTGATTTTATTGGGGTGGTGAAGACGTAGAGGGGGTATCAAAACTGTGGTGTGATGGAGTTCTTGTCATAAAACAAATGTCTAGATACTCTGGGTTGTAAACTGTGGTCGGGGGTAATATTTCCTAAGGGAAATGAACCAGAGAATTGGGAGTATTTGGGGGAAATTCCTCAGATAGTAGATCCATAAACCATGGAGGGGTGGGAAGTGACTCAGGTTTAGGGGAGGTGATGTGCTCAATATCTGGAGAAGGAATAGGGGCAATTACCTACATCACAGGAAGTGAGGTGGTTGGAAGATTTTGAATAAGAGTAATTTGACGACACCTGTATTCAATGATCAAAGGACACTGGTATGTGAAATGATCAAGTGAGTCACAAAGAGAGAAAGGGAACCTCATCCATTTGTTTATTGAGGTCATGACATAGAGGATGTTAGTGACATGGGTACTCAATGACGTGGGTGGAGAGGGGTCTTGTTGAAATCTTTGGCCTATTGTCGTTAGTGTATGTCGAAACTGAGATAGCATAGAGAAATGATGAGTGTAGTGGACATACTCTAAACAAATGGCACATGCAAATTTGGTTCGCAGCCCTTTACTTCCTATAGTAGGGGACGTTGTGGTAGTGCTAGGTGTTCTTGGTGAAGCAACGAGCAATGTGGTTGCTTGAGGGAGTTGGATCAGATTACGGAACTTAGGGAGATAAGAAAATCTATTTGTGGGGTGTCCATCTCTCTCGTAGAGTGCACAAGGAGGTTGAAATAAGGGAGGAAGTGGAGCAGTGGGATCCAAATTCTTCTTATGTCTACCCCTACTTGTCGTAGTGGTGCTAACAAGTGGGGGTGAGGGAGGTGTGGTCGGAGTTAGTACTGGAATATACATTGAGATTCCCTCTATTTGGGGAGGAAGGATGGTTGAGGAACCATCAAGGGTGGGTGTAGATACCATACCGGAATGGAGAGAACCACGTTGGGAAGGGTAAGCATTGTGGCTACCTGGAAATATTGTATTCCCGGTGGGGGGTAGAAGAAGGGAATTTGAGTAATGGATTGGGGAATTATCTCCCAAACCAGGATTTGAGCCTGGGGGAGGGTGAAACCAGGAATAAGTGGTGTCATAGGGTTCTCAGGGGATTCCTGAGGTAGGATTTATTCCACTAGTGGGATGTCAGGGAGTGGAGAAGCCTCTGTGGGAGGAATAGTATCTCCAGTTTCAGTTCCATTGGAAGATATGACAGACACTTGTGTTGAGGGGTGTATGAGTGGTGGTGCTTCATGGTATGCCCCCAACAAATATGGGTCCCTAAAAATTTCGGGGCCCATATCCATGAGTGGATATGCATTAGAACTAGTGCGGACAATAGGTAAGATGTTATCGATGTTGGAGGAGTGGTTAGGCTCATAATGTGAAACTTAGTCGATGGTGATGATTTTCCCGTTCTAGGGGAACATCATCGTTCAAAATACAAAAGAGGCCATTGACTTCATAACGTACATGTAGCTACGCCCAAACAAGATTTTATAATCAAGCAGGGCATCAATAATCTCAATGTTGATAAGGATGGTTTTTCCCTCGAGTTCAACGGGGACATTTTGAAAGAGCCCTTCAGGAGAAGAGGGTCGTACGTCATAAGCTATCAAAGTGATGGTAGATGGTATGAGTTTAGGAGAGCCATGTTGCTTCCATACAATTTTGGACAATATGCATGTGGATGCACCTTCATTAATGATACATCGATGAACCATGATGTTCTGGATCTTGACTTTTATCTGGAAAGTGAGCAAAGCGGGGAGACGAGGTTCCCCACAATCTAGATCAAATGTGATGAGTGTAGTATCAACTAGTTCAAATTCCCCCAAGGTGGATAGTAAGGATTTATGTTGGGTTGGATAGGTTTGGAGGACTTCCAATACTGACATGGATGTAGGAGATTGCACCAAGTTATCGACCAGCCTGTAATTGTTTATCGCCCTAGCCTAGGGGTTGTTAACATTCCATCATAACGGGATGCGAGGGATACAAATGACAGGTTCAGTGTTAGAGAATGGAATGATCAAGGGTTGTTCGACTATAGATGGAAATTCTTCCAAAGTGGTGGAAGTATATTCAGGTGGCACGTTGTATTGACGACTGTACGTTTTCAAAATAGTTTCTTCTTCGCTAGTTAGGAGGATATTGCGATCCGCTGAATTTCCTGGGATTTGATGTTGTCCCATCTGTGGTGGGGCAGGATGCATCTCCTGTTGGGTATTCATCACACATTGGTGTGGAATAGGTTTTTTCAAGACTTTCAGGGGTGGAGTTTGTAAATATTATTGTGGGGTATGTTGAGGGGCAGGCGATGTTGGAGGATGTGACGCGTTGACAAAATCTTTCATCCATTTGAAGTCAAGAATATGGGGTCAATGGCGAGTATAATGACCATGCTCACCGCAAAGTGCACAAGGGAAATTCTTTTAGAGGTTGTTATTGTTACTCCCTTGGATTTTTTTGTTATTGTCCCCTTCAAGATTTTGGTTACCTTGGTTATGCTTTCCCCCAATAGGTTGGTTTTGTTGGGGGTTATTTCCGCTTGGTCTTGGGTTATTATTTTTTCATTTTTTCCTTTATTTTTGGAATTAGTCGGCTGATAGGAAAGATTTGATGTATTTGGTTGTTCAAAACTTTTAAATTGCTAAAAGGGAGAGGGTTGAACAAATTTAACCCCAGCGTGTGGTTGTCCTTGTGGAGGAGCAATTAGTTGTGGAGGACTAGGAAATGGAAAATACAGATTATTTTCTGGAAATGAATCGTAGGGTGCATAGGAAGGCATAGTGATTTCACTAGTGCCCATGTTATAAGATGAGGTAGAGGGGGTACCTAAACTTGGTCGAGAGGCCAAGAGAATCATGGTTGTCGGCAAGGGTCCACTCATGGGTGAAGGGGGGGGCATAGGATATGGTTGTTGGTAGGGGGGAGGGGGATAGTAAGATGGAACTCCATACATCGGTGGATATTGGGGTGTACCATACATGGGTGGTAGTTGTATGTACAAATTATGGTGTGTTGTGGTACCGATTAATCCATCCGCCGTGTGAGACATCCTAGGATTGTCCTTCCGAAATGGTATGAGTCTCGGGGTGTCAGGTAGTACTGTGTATAAGAAACCTGACTGAGAATAAATGAGGTCATATTGTTGAGCCTTGTTGATGGATTCCTCTACAGTTTGGGAGAATGTCGAGGCCACATATTTGGCAAGGATAGAGACGAGTGATATGAGAAACCAATCAAGGCATTGTTCTTTAGTGGTTTCTGCTTTCCATAAACTATGTCTATGATGCCATGCATGAATGTGGTCGGTGATATGCATGGCTGAGGTTTGTTTACACTCAGATAGAAGTTCTAGACCATTGTCATGACAAACTGGTATTTGAAAAAAGGTCAAAAACATTTTGGCCAAGGATTCAAAAGTCACATGCCTTGGTTTTTCATCCATATACCATTTGGATAATTGACCTGTGAGTGTGCATTGAAATAACCTTAAACGAACGAAGTCATCCATGATGTCGTTTGAAGAGCACCATAAGTGGAAGATCATGACATGGTTCGGGGGATATTCCCTCGATTTTCATTCAAACTTGGGAATGTATGAAGGTAGCTTGGTAGGCATATTGGGCCATCTAGGTTCATGCAATATAGGGTCATTCATGAGCTTACTCAGATCAAGTATGTTGAGGGAGGCCAAATATGGCATGTGGGGTGGCAGTGGAGGATTAGTTCCAGCCATGGTGTGAGCAGGTTGTGTACCTGATCCTTGAGGGGGGTTTGGTGTGTTTGTACATCTCCCTTGAGGAGAAGTTATTCCCCTACCTCCTTGTGAAGGAGAGTTAGTGGATGGTTGGAATTGGGAAGTGGAGCCAAGTAAATTGGAACCAAGTAAATTTGATCCCAAAATAGTAGCACTCACAGGAGTGTGAGAGGGTTGTGCTAGTGAGTTGGAAAGACTAGGAACTCCTCCTAGGATAGGAGGGAGGTTTTGCAGGAGTCTAGAATGACGAGGATTATGTGTGTCCCATATGATGTCTGACTAGCAAAGTGAATGTGTGAAAATGGTGATGAGAGCAATAAATCAACAAGAGACTTGTATAATTTTGGACCTTCACAATATATCTCATAATCACATGTAATCAAATGAACATCATACATAAATCAATTGAAAATAAGCATGCATGTGGGTAGGTGGATTTTTTCCGCGTGGGAGAACAAAGAAAAAAAATGCTCGTGTCCTAAAAATACGTAACGCCCTTCCTCTCAAATAGCACTGGACCTTTGAATAGTACTCAATAGTGAGGTCTGAAGCCACTGGAAGAGGAACTAGTGAAGGATGAAACAATCAGTTATAATGAGGGCTAGAGGGTGCATATCTCGAAAGAGCTGGAAATATTTTCCAATAGCCACACAAAATCTGATCAAGGTGCAATTGTAGCCTAGAATTTCGACTTGGGTAGATTTCCTAAAATTTGGCCACGAGGTACCTTGGTCAAAGTGTGACATTTAGATTTTTGACCTCATAAATGGGTCACATGCTAGATCCCTTCCAATATTTGGGTGATTCAAGGGGGGATGCATAGAACAATCGGACCTCGGCCTTCGACCCTTCATGGGTATCTCCCTACCTTATGGTGTTAGCAACACTTGACTTGGAGGATTTTAAAGTTCCCTATTTGTCAACTTCTTAATGTTTGAAGATGTGAGAACCATATAACGAGGGGTTATTTGGATGCCTACCCTTCAGATCCTACCTAGACTAAAAAAATTCTTTTGGCACCTTTTGTGGAGGAAAAATTAGTGAGTTTTTTAGAAAAAAATTATATGCGGTTGTGATGCAGGAGCATCGCTCCATGTCAGCAGTGTGCCAACCAGCCAACACATCTAGCACGCATTTAATGGAGAAAGGGAGAGGAACAACCCTCTCAATTTTGAAATTCAAAATTTCAATAAATGTTGTAAGGCTTTTAATGCCAGACCACACCTTTGTATGGGTAGTGGTTGAGGTTTCCTTTAATGGTTGCTTGCAACAAACCTAGGATGTAGTCAGGACTGGGAATCCATTTATGTAATGTAGTTGTAGGATCCACTCTGTGATAGAGATAGCTCAGAGATGGTGGTTGAGTATAAGCTCATGGGAGCCCTCATTTTGTAATTAAGAAATTAAAGTAGAGAGTTAGGAGGATAGACCAGAGCATAGAGGTCTCGAGAGAGAGGTGAGACTTGTTACAGTCCAGTCTTTGTAAACATTTGTATAGACATACAGATTAATAGAAAAACAATTTTTCCTACATACTGTGTTTGATATTTACATGTTTTTATGCATTTCATGTTTAAATGCATAACTGGTGAAGTATTTCATGAGTTTCAATTTCATCCTGTCTTGGAGTTTTCCAGTGCAAGGAGTGCACATAGTCCACAAGGTGTGTGTTGACAGAGGTGAGACAACCTCGGGAAATCTCAAGAGGGATAGCATTGAACCTTCATCAGTAGAGGTGGAAGGAGTGCATAGGAATGAACTCTGTCTCGAGTTCAGGGAATACAGAACTACTAAAGGTTCTGTAGAGATCTGCCAAGAGGGCATCGAGCAAGTGCATAGAGTGCACTAGGGAACTCTATTTCAAGTTCTGAGAAAAGAGAAGTGTCAAGGAGAATACACTCATAGGGTTGATGAATACTCTATAGGTTCTGCAAGGTGTGTGTTGAGCAGGAGAATGCTAGGTGGGCGTAAGGAGTTTTATTTTCAAGAAAACGTCTTGAATCTAACTTATTCGAGATCCTCGAATGAAAAGTGTGCATAGGAGTAAATCTCTGAGAGAACAAATCTCAAGAGGGACAACATTCCTAAAACATAAGCGAGATCCAAAGGATTTGAGCTCGTAGGGGAAGCAAAGTTCGAGGCCTTTGAAACTTCGGAAAATATTCCAAGGGGAAGGAATAAGTTCTCAATCTCAGGAGGGAGCACAACTACCATCAGATCTTGTGCAATGAACCGATAGTCATCAGATCTAGAGGAATGCACACAGAGTTTAACTTCTGGGAGGCCGCGCAGGAGAGAAGCTAAAAGGAACAGTGGAGACACTTCATGGAGAAGTTCCGAAATCTCGAGAGCCATAGGATCGCACCAAGTTGTGAGGGATTTAAGCCTTTAGAAGCACCCCAAGAGAGGAGTTGTATGGACGGTGCAGACACTCCATAGAGAAGTACCGAAATCACATGGATTGTTAGATGAGAAGCATCATGGGTCATTGATCTCATGATCAAGGTTTGGAGTGGCAAGTGATTTTGGATTCGCTACATCGTGAAATCCCCAAATCATGAAATCACGCCAGCAATCAAATCTAGAGCGTAGTGGCATGAGAGTTGTTGGATCAAGGATATGTGCATGGGGTTTAGTCCCTGGGAGGTGCACACGAAAAAGAATGTAGGTCATCAGATATAGCACCAAGGACCGATAGTCGTGGGATCTAGAAGAAGGTGAGAGGGGTTTAATCCCTGGGAAGCCGCAGAGAAGGGTAGAATGGATGGCAGAAATTTCGAGGCAGAAGTGTCGAATTTCCATGAGTCGTCGGATCTAGAAAAGGTTCATGAGGTTTAAACCTTGTAACAATAGAAGGAAGAGAACTCATCAAGTCCCAAAAGCACCAGGACCATCCATTTTGGAGGACAGGTGTCAAATATCCAAGCCCATTGTGGATTTGGACAATGGGAGTTCGAAGAGGAGTCGTGAGACAAGAAGTCTCGGCTCACGAAATTGCGAAACGACTGAAAATGTTCATTAAGGAGGACACATGGTGAGTGGTCAAGGTTCGGGAAAAATATCAAAAGGTTGTGGGTCATCGACCAGTTGGATCATGATCATCAGTTCAAGAGGAATCTGGACCGTTGATCTCTCAAGGGGGAGATTTCAACATTTTAGGTCTGGGAGATCGAAGGACCTAGAATCTTCTATAGCCAAAATCGCGAAATTGCAAATTACGAAATCCTAAAAAGTGGACCGTGGTCACGGGTATATTTTGGCATTTCAGGATCTGGTAGTTCAAAGGACCTTGAATCATTGCAGCCGGAATCGTGAAAACCCAAAAACATTCGGAGGAATAGCACCAGGTCACAGGACCAGTCGTATGAAAAGCAACTTAAGGGAGGATCTATGGAGTTAGGCCCTATTTCAGGTTTCAACATTTTGAAAGATAGAGAACAGGAGGAATGCTTGCATCATGATTCCCCGAATCACGAAAATCCAGTAGATCTTTGACATTAAGCACGTGGTCATAGAGTGGTAGTCACGTGGACAGAGGCTAAGGGAGGACCCAGAGTCATTAAGCCCTTTTCGGCATTTCAAAAACTAGGAGTTGGAGGGACAAGGAGCCTGGGAGAGCTTGCATGCAGGAGTCCCGAAACCCTAAAATGTGAAAGGTGTATTGGTTTAGAACATAGAAGAGCGCTAAAAGCTGAGCGCATGAATAGGTTTTCTCAAAGTTTGTGTCAGGGAATTAAAGGGACTTGCAGATTCATTCAAGGGGTTACAATAGGAGTCTGAAGAGCCATTTTGGCTCAGAAGAAGATCTATCCAAAGACCAAGAGGTCGCAAAACCCTGTTGAGGTAGGGGGTCTACATCAAGTGGTATCAGAGCCAACATATTTTTTGTTTGCATATCACAGACAAGAAGAGGACTGTGAAGGGATGTAGTCTGATACAATCAAGTGGTATCCGAGCCTGGAATTCATCTGTGTATTTCATATGAAGAGGATTGAAGAGATTGTTGCAGGATGCAACAACAAATAGATAGTTGGGTGGACTGTAGGAGATATTGGAAATGCTCTTAGTTGCACAGTAACAACAACAAAAGATTCAAAGGGAAGAAGATGGCTATTGAAGGTGATAAGCATGATCAAAGAGAGGACCACCAACAAATGAAGAGCAAGGTTGAGATGGATAAAGAACTCGCCGAGATAAGAGTGAGGATGGAGGAGCTTGCATTTCAAATGAAACAGAGTGCAAGAACACGATGGGTGTATGAATGGCCCATGAAAAAGAAGGTGAAGTGTCCAATCAAGGAGTTGTTGGCCAAAAGATAGCAAAGGCTGTTGAAAATATTATTGAGGTATGCTAAAAGCCTTAGTGCCATAGAGCTGGTTTGCATCTGTGAGCCAGAAGTTGGAGAAACCTCAATGATGAGGAAGACAGATCAATTTCAGGTCTCATAACTGCCAGGAAGGCATAGATGAATTTTCCAATTGCCAGGTGGGAAATGAAATGTGATCATTGGAGGATCTCATAGACTGTCAGGAGGACAACAATGGAAATTCATATTTCCAGAAGGGAAATGGTATGAGATTAGCTGAAGATATTGTAAACTACTAGGTGGGCAGGGCAGAAATCCCATATTGCCAAGTGGGCAAGGGAGAGAAAATGAGACTGTCTGAAAGTCTCATGAAGTCAGGGATGAGTTCAGGTCAAGAAGGAGTGTTGATGGAGATGGGATCGATTGATCTCATAAACTGCCAGGTGGGCAGAAGTGAACTTTCGAGTTGCCAGGTGGGCAATGGGAAGACATTGACAGAAGGTCTCGCATACTGCCAAGGGGGTAGTGGTGAAAGTTTAGATTGCTAGGTGGGCAATGAGATGGGACTAGTTGATCTCATACACTGCTAGGTGGGTAGTAGAAAATTCCCACGATGCCAAGCGGGCAAGGGGGAAACGATGAGGCTATGTGAAAGTCTCATGAAATTAGAGGAGAGTTCAGATCAACCAAGAGTACTGATGAAGGAAGGTCAGAAAAACATTCTGATCATTGGGGGAATTGAAGTATTCCTACCAAGCAGCCTAGTTGAGGCCAGGGTATGTGTTGCAAAAGCAACAACAGAAGGAGGAAAACCAACAGTCACTGTCATAGAGGGAGAGGAGGAGAAGACACTAATGTTTTCTCCCAACAGAAGAGGAGCATGCAAATAAGATGCTCAATCCATGGGAAATGGAGTTAGAGATGTTGGAGGATTGGTTGAACAATCCAGAGCCAGTATATGGCTGCCATGAGGAGACAATCATGCAGATGTTAACAAAGGAGAATTCCGAGGAATCGCTCAGAATTTTCAGCCAGGGAGTTGAACAGATGATAACTGCAGTTTCGAGGCGTGCAACAAAAGATGAAGGAGAATTCCAGTCTGAGGAGTAGCTGGAGGAAGCTGGAATTCAACCAGCACAAGGGGAAATGGTAGAAGATAATCTTTCAAAGAAGGTGACTGAACAACATGTTAGTCAAGAAAATAAGATTGTAGAGATGAATTTTGCAGTAGGATGGAAAGTTGAGGCCACAGAGGAAAAATATGGCATGGGAGATCTAGTTGATCAACCCATTTGTTGGGAAGAAATGTAGCTGAGGAGACTGCATAAGGAGAGCCAGCCACTGGAGTAGCTGGACAAGGTAATTGAAGAAATCATAAGGCTAATGTCGAGTTCAGCAACAGATACTACCATCAACAAGAAGCTAAGTAGAAGGGAGCCTACAAGAGCAGCAGGGCAACAACAACAACAATAGCGAAGTAGAGGAGCAGATGGACAACTCCAAGGGAAAGTTTGGGATCCAACTGGATTTCAACACTACAGAAGAGGATATCATGATCAGGAGACCATGATTTTTCCAGCTGAGGAGTATGATATAGGAGCATCTCTCCATGTCAGTAGCGTGCCAACTAGCTAGCACATCTAGCATGCATTTAATGGAGAAAGGGAGAGGTGAAACCCCCTCAATTTTGAAATTCAAAATTTCAATAAATGTTATAAGGCCTTTAATGCCAGAACACACCTTTGTATAGGTAGTGTTTGAGGTTTCCTTTAATGGTTGAGTGCAGCAAGCCCAAGATGTGGTCAGGACTGGGCATCCATTTATGTAATGTAGCCATAGGAGCCACTCTATGATAGCGATAGCTCAAAGACGGTGGTTGAGGATAAGCTCATGGGAGCCCTCATTTTGTAATTAAGAAATTAGAGTAGAGAGTTAGGAGGAGAGAACAAAGTAGAGAGGTCCTAAGAGAGAGTTGAGACTTGTTACAATGCAGTCTTTGTAAACATTTGTAGAGACATACAGATTAATAGAAAATAAATTTTTCCTGCATACTATGTGTTTGATGTTTACATGTTTTTATGCATTTCATGTTTAAATGCATAACTAGTGAAGTATTTCATGAGTTTCAATTTCATCCCATCTTGGAGTTTTCGAGTGCAAGGAGTGCACATAGTCCACAAGGTGTGAGTTGACAGAGGTGAGACAACTTCAGGAAAGATCAAGAGGGATATCTTTGAACCTTCATCAACAAAGGTGCAAGGAGTGCATAGGAAGGAACTCTGTCTCGAGTTCAGGGAAGAAAAAACTACTGAAGGTTCTATAGAGCTATGCAAAGAGGGCATCAAGCGAGTGAATAGAGTTCACTAGGGAACTCTATTTTGAGTTATGATAAAAGAGAAGTGTCGAGGAGAAGACACTCACAGGGTTGCTGAATACTTTGTAGGTTCTGCAAGGTGTGCGTCGAGCAAGAGAACGCCAGGTGGGTGTAAGGAGTTTTCTTTTCAAGAAAACTTCTTGAATCTGAGTTATTTTTGTTGAACACACCGAGCTACTGAGAGGGGGGGGTGAATCAGTAGCTTAGACGATTATTCCTTTTTAACTTTATCAACCTTATATCACCAATATGCAGATATCCATTCATTGACAATCATGTACTCTATATTCAGTTA
>SNQJ01S0064165.1:24138-40847 GCA_010110895.2 Picea sitchensis | reverse complement strand
TACCATTAGATCTGCGACCTTATAATGAACGGTCCAGATTTACAATGAAATTACAATATACTTTTACAAGGCAATTTTTGCTTCGGGGGCTTCACCCGCGAACCTCCGTTGGGGGCCTGCTTGCCCCCAGACCCCCCAGTCGAGGGGATAGGTCCCCCCGGACCCCTCAGAGGGGGTACGCCCCCCTCTGCACTCCCCCGCATGGAAGAGTGTACATACTTTTGGTGTGTAAGTACTTCATGGGGTATAAACACGGCTGAAAGTAAAAGACCTATAAATTAGGAAGATAATCAGGCTCCACAACCAACATCAGTAACACTAGATCTAAAAGACACAACTAGATTGTACTCTTTTCCTTCAAATCCAACTTCATCCAATATTTTGTCGACATACCCATAGGTGTAGTAATAGGATCCATATCAACCCACTATTATTTATCTACCAAAAGATCCTCCATCTTTATCTTCAAAACCTCAATGATTTTCCCATTAAATTTCTCGATATCGATTTTAGAGTTGCTCATCGTCCTCTTTCACCACAAGAATCACCATTGTAGAGCTCCCGCTTAAACCAAGTTTATCATAAACCTAAGGTAACCAAACCCTTAGCAACAAAGGTGTCCCCCTAAATCCAATACTTGATTTGATACCAAAAGTAAGTTTTAAACCTTTATAATATAGCAATGCACACATAAATTATTTATAAAATAGAAGGAAAACAATAGTATTCATGCATAGTACTCAACAATTTACTCTGGAAACCCTTAACTGGGAAAACCCACAAATATTTAGAGACACACCTCTAATTCTCATTGTATTAACTTCACCATTTACGATACAACAAATATAATTATGTGGAATCCAAAACCCTAATCCATCAACCCAGATTATATTCGTTAATCAAAATTATAATACAATGGGCCCAAAAACACTAAAAATAGCCCATTTTTTTCCAGAGGCTCTGTCCCTAAACCCTTGGACAAGGTGGGGGGTACTAGACCCCCTGTGACCTCTCTTACAAGGAAATGTACAACGCATGGGGGTTAATCATGCAAATAATATAACACATACACACCACTGCATTCCTCCTATCAACAGTAATGTCAACCATAATTCCCCTCAATTCTCTCATTATCTTTCATTCATTCACTCTATTATTTATTATGTCACTCTCACGTTCAAGAAATACATTTCTCATGCATTATTCTCCATTCTTAACCATCAAACAATCTACAAAATGACCATAACAACACTATGGAGAGGAAATTGCAAAGATTGGATGAAAGATAGATGGTTGTAAGTGAACACAGAGGCTAGGCAAGTTAGGAATCCATTCACAATCAACCATCAATCATTGTGCATTTTTTGCTTGATTTTGGATGCTTGAGAGCCAAATCTTATTCTTGCATGCAATTCCCAAAAAACATACAACACATTGGACTCTTTCTACCCACATTGAAGAGAAATGGAGGAAAAAATGTCACTAAGGGATAGTTTAGCAAAGAAAGTGAAGATATTCCTTATGTTTTTATTGAGTAGTGGAAAACAATACCATGGATATGTAATGGTTGAATGCGATTCCTAGAGTATTCTATAATGAAGAGATTGGTTGAGCATGAGACCAAATGGGTTGAGTTGAGAGATTTAAAAGTATTTAACTTTTTTCTTTCACCCGAGTGTCCTCATAGCCTAACTTGGGGGTGGATATATATTGGATACCTATGGTTGGGTGGGAAATTGCTCATATGTAGCTAGTTTCTTGGACCAATTTTTGTTAAAAGATAAGTGCTCCATCATTGTCTATGAATATGAGGAATTAATGATGTTTTTTAATATGAAATTGTTTGTATCTTGCATTATGTATGTGATTATAATTGATTCTAGTCATGGGTATTTAGTTTCCATGTATCTCTATTAATCCATGTTTTTTTAACTCTATTGAGTTTTAATTATCACACCTATGCATGCATTTTATTTAATTATTGTCTTTTCTAAGAGACTTATTCAATAATTAAATACAACATCTAAAGTCCAAAATTTTGAAGTCTTTTATTGTGGCTAAACAACTCATCAATGGAAATGTTAGGCATAGATATCATAAATTCAATGGATACTTGTTAGTTGAAAGTTGTATTAAAATGAGTCTCTCACTTTTTTTTTTCTAAATGAAAATTAGCTCAAAATTATATTCAGATATAATTTTTTTTACATTCTTGCATTCTTGATCATAATAACCCAATCATAGACTGATAATAAGCATTGATCGAAATATTTTCATAAAAAAAAATATCATTAAAGTTTCTATAATTAAGTCTCCAAAAAATGAAAACTATGTCAATCCCAAAATAAAAACATTCAGTGATGGAACTGATACTATTTCCTATGACCAAATTGATGGTTGAAAGAAGATATATATGTTTTGTTGTTGACATTCCTCCTGGTTCCCATTGGAAGTAGGATATCTTTCCTTATGGAGCAGAAAGAGCATCTTTTAAAAGCTGGTCTGCAACTTTGTTGAATTCTCTGTAGACATGGTGAAAATTGGTAGCCTGTAAATCTTTTATGAGATCTCGAATTCTCCTCTTCCAGCCTTCAATGATACTCCCTTGCAGATTTTCTTTTCCATTAAGCCAATCTATAATAACTCTGGAATCTCCACATCCTTGTATCTTCGGAAGAGAAAGATATGATGAGAAATTCAGGGTCGCCCAGATACCTAGTAACTCCACCTTGGTGTTGGTGCATGCTCCCCCATTTAATGTCCATATAAAGACCCGAGAGTAAAAATTCATGATTTCAGCTCCTGCACCACACACTGACTTGTTTTTCTGCGAGGCCCCATTAAAGAAATCTATTGAAAAGCCTTCTAAATATAGAAGATTACATTCCCTTAAGGGAACGTATGGAGTAGAATAAGAATGTTGCTTAAAAAGGCCCAACACTTTAATGAAAACAGAGTGGATGGACGACTATAAGTTTTCAAAGATCGCACTATTTATTTCAATCCAAATATACCATATAGTGATTGTTGCAAGAGAAGGGGCCACCGTTTTGTATTTTGTCCATTTAAAGAAACAATCGGATAGATCCTTTCCTTCCCAATTCTTTTTGAATTTAAATAAAACTTTTAACCTGTCCCAAATCATTTTGGAGAAACGATAGTCAATGAAGAGGTGATTTATGTCCTCACTATGATTCTTACAAAGGATACATTGACTTGGTCCTTCCCACCCTCTTCTCTGGAGAATATCCCATGTTAAATTTTTTTTATCCATGGCCAACCAAATGAAGAGTTTGATCTTCAGCTGAATATCCCATTTCTAGATGGAATTCCTCCAAACCTTTGTCTGTAAATTTAAAGTAGAATAGAAAGCTAAATATGCATTCTTCACTGTTAACTAACCTGAAGCATTACCACCTGTCCAAAGCAATTGGTCTGAGTTGTCCTTTAAATTGACGCCTTCTCCTGTGATTGCATTCAAATACTGGTACCACTCTTTAGCTTTTTCACCTCTCAAACCCAGGTCCTTACTATCATGCCAGGACCCTAAAGGAGCAACATTAATAAGAGCCTTTTTTTCTTGGGCAAGTACCATGACACCTGCGTATCGAAGACTTGAAATGAGTTCCCGAGAGAGAATAACTTTGTCTCTCAGTCCCAAAATAAAATCATTTCCAACATATATGAGGTTTTCGGACCCCGGCAACCAACTTAGCCAGTGAGTTATAATATGCATTGATTTAAGTAAATTGTTCCATACCTGAGAGGCCGCTCTCAAATTGAAAGTATCATTTCTTAACCAGTTTACAATGGATGACTGATGTAGATATTTGTCCATAATTATACGATGCCAAATTCCATCTTGAGTGAGTACTCTCCACAATGTATTTGCATTCAACGCTATGTTGAAATGGACTAGGTTGCGGAAAACCCATCCCCCGCAGAATTTTGGCTTGGATAAAACATCCCACCGACAAAGATGATAGTGATTTGCATCCATGTTACCTTTCCACAAGAAATTAAACATTTCTTTATGGAGTTGATTTAAAATAGTACATGGCATCATCTCCAGGGACATCCAATAAATTGATTGACCTTCAAGAACAGACTTTAGAAGTATATATCTTCCACCCAGAGATAACCAGTTTTTGCTCCAAGATCTAATCATGTTGCTCAACTTCACTATTATCCAATTCCAGTCAACATCCCTCTGGGCACTGATCTTAATGAAGAATCCCAAATATTTTAAACTAGAGGAAAAATCCACAAAGGAATAAGGAAGAAGTAGCTTAAAGGGAGAGAGATCTCACTCCGATAACCTAACAAAATGCATAGTATTTTTTTCATTGTTTACTTGAAGACCTGAGGCATTGCAGAAAAGCATTATGATTTTCTCAATTTCCAGCCATTCCTGAAGATCATCCTTCGTCAGGATTAGGACATCATCCACAAAGAATAGATGAAGAATTTTGATCATTTTTGTAACTATTATTCTAGTAATATTTTTTTCCCCTTTACTTTTCTCCAAGAGAATACTGAGACCCTCCATGACTAGAATGAACAATAAAGGAGATAGGGGACAACCCCGTCTCAATCCCTGCCCACTCCTGAAGAAATCCGTAGAGTCACCATTTATCAACACATCATAAGTTGGTAACATCACACAACCCATGATCCATTTCATCAAATGTGAACCAAAACCAACTTGAAGGAGGATCATATGGAGAAAATCCCAATCTACACAGTCATAGACTTTTTTCAAATCTAATTTCAATACTAGGGATTTGGATTTCTTTCTCTGAATACTGTGTAGACATTCATGAGTAGTCCCTAAAGCATCTTGAATTCTTGTTCCTTGTAGAAAACCTAGTTGTTCCTCTGAAAGGAATCTAGACAGAAAAGGCTTTATATGATCTGCAGTGATCTTTGAGATCAACTTGTAGCAAAGGTTGCACAAAGATATAGGCCTTTCATCCCCAAAGAAAATTGGTTTATTCTCTTTTGGTATCAAGGCCAAGAAAGTTGCATTTAGGTTCCCACTTATATATCCCTTCGTTCTAGATTCTTCAATCATAAGTACTAAATCTTCACCAACCAAATCAAAGAAAGTTAAGAAGAATTCCATGGTCCAGCCATCAGGGCCAGGACATTTATCTTTTTTGAATTTCGTCAGGATCTCTTTAATCTCTTCCAAGGTAACCGACTCAAATAAAGTTTTTTCTTCTTCCTCATTTAACCACTTGGAATAAAGACCAGTTAGTTGGACCTGTTCACCTAAGTAGGACTCGGGTCGGGCTTTAAAAAAATCACTGAAATGATGTACTGCTACTCCCTTTATATCATCATGAGTTTTATAAAATCTCCCTTGTTTGTCGTTTATTTCCCGGATATGTTTATGAATACGTCTCTTATTAGAAATTTGGTGAAAATACTTTGTGTTACTATCACCACACCTGATCCAAGTTGTGTGGCTATGTTGACGCCTCTTTTGTTCAGAGAATTTTAGAAGGTCATTTCTTTCCTTTTCTAACTGTCCCAGAAGCACATCCAGATCTGGATGCAAAGAGTCCTCCACTAAATTGAGGAAGGTTTCTTTAATATGAAGTTCTAGGGCAACCATTCGATGTTGTATTTTTTTATCCCGCTCCTTGGCCCAGAGTTTTGATTTAAATTTTAATACCTTTAATTTCCAAACCAGTCTTCGTTGACCACTAGGCTTTGATAAAAACTTAGGATCTTTCCAAACCTCATGTGCTAGACTCTTAAATTCCTCGTCCAATACCCACAAAGGATTCAGTTTAAAAGGAAATCCTCTGTATTTAGGAAAAATTTCCAGCTGGAGGATAACAGGCACATGATCCAAAATAAAGGGAAGTTCAACCCAAGAGTGATAGAGACCACATTTATTTAAAAAACCTTCTGCAATGATACACCTATCCAGTCTTTTTACAATATCTTGATTTCCTTTTTGACCATTTCGCCACGTCGGGACCAGCTTAGCTGGGCGAATATCCACAAGCTTCTTTGTGCTCAACAAGGACCTATAGTAATTTTCCATAGAACCAGAAAAATTAGAGCTTCCCCAAACTTCATCAGGCGATAGGGTTATATTTAGATCCCCAACAATGATCAAATTGTCGATCGATAGAATTCCACTATCTGCCACATTATCCCAAAAAACTTGTCTGTCCACACAAGGACTGTAAACATTTAACAAGGAAATATTTTAATTGGTTGGAATAAACTTGCCAGACAGTAAAATACCTCCACAAGTTAGAAGAGGTTTCAAATCAAAGAAAGTGATATCCCAAGTAGCTATCATTCCTCCCGAGTTACCCACGGAGTTTACAACACATGTCAACCAGGTAGGCCGAAAAACATTCACAAATTCCCTTGCTTTTTGTTCAGAGACGAGGGTTTCTTGCAGAAAAATAATCTTAGGATGAACTCTATCCAATAATCGATGAAAAGAGGCCGCTTTTAGGGTGCCTCCTACCCCACGGATATTTAATGACAGTGAGAGACGAAATGAGTCTCTCACTTACTTGTAATTAAATGCATCTTTTCTCAAAAAAAAGAATTACATGAAGATGATTGCAAATGCATTCCAACACTAAGTGTATAGATGACCCTAACCCTTATTCTTTGTCATCATTTGTTTCCTTGTATTGTTGTAGTTGTTTCATTTTGGAAATTGGAACACTACATCACGGGATGGAGGTTTCAATGGATTTTGTTTTATTGTGTTTTATAAAAAAAATAGAAAAAAAGGGAAAAATAGGCTTGCAACATTTTGAATATTTTATAAAAAATTTCCAACAAAATTTTTAGAAAACAATTACAAATCGAGAATCTACTTGAACATTTAAAAAAATAATTTATTTATATTAAACTTCATGGAGAGAAGAATTTGAAGTTTGAAATTCTAATATTTTTGTGTGTATTTCTTCTACTTCTACAAATATAAATTTGAATATTTTCAAGGGCTCCTCCTAAAAACTTTAAGTTTGACTTATCCATTACAAAGTATATCATTTTAGCTTTGAATTGATATATTATATGATTGAAATACAATTTTTTTTTAAGTTTTTAGGCAAACAATATGCACCTTGCAGCAGTGCATTTAATGTTGTATATGTTGGGATATACACACTGAAATTTAAAACAACTTTAAATCTAAGGGTGTATATCTCAGCCTATCCAACATTAAATGCACTGCTGGAGTGTGGATATTGCTTGCATTTTCATCACAGAAGGAATACATGAATATATACCCTTCTAACTGAAATTAAGACCAAGCCTTCAAATTTAATCACTATTTGAAAATATTTGAAAGTATTGATGAAAGTTTACAATTAATAGTTTTTGCTTTTTCATTTCCTTTGATGACTGATTAATGAGTTTCCATAATGAGTGTGTCATTTCCAAATTTTGTATTGTCAATGTAAGTTGGTTGGAGTGTGTCATTTTCAAATTTTACCAAAGAAGTTAAGTTGATGTTGGTTGATGGTGTAAACAGATATAAAAGTTGAGGTGTGGACACTCTTTAAATTGATACATGAATTTAAAGTACTAGTAAAAGTTGTGAACTGTATAAATTTAAAGAGATTCATGATTACTGGGTGGAAAAGATTTTTCAACTTAAACTCCCTTGACCATGGATATTAATTTTTTCTCTCAATTTTATAATTTAGAATATAAAAAAATCAATTCATGAAACTTTTAAACTTATAACACTAACCTACTTAACAAAACTGAAACTTATAACCCTAATTTACTTAACAAAATTAAACTTATAACCGTAACCTACTTAACAAAACTTAAACTTATAACCCTAACCTACTTAACAAAATTGAAAGAAGCTATTTAATGATTTCCGTTGAGAACACCAAACATTTCCTTTCCTTTGATTAGTGGTTAATTTTCTTGCTTAATGAGTGTATCATTTTCAAATGGTATGAAAGAAGTTAAGGTGATGTACTATGGTGTCTACCTTTTAAAAGTAGTTAAAGTTAAAGATAAAGATTAGTAAAAGTAATTTTAGATTTTGCAGTGTACAATCTAGCTTTCAGAGCATTAAATGTTTTGCAGTGAAATGTTGATAGATAGTTCAGCTTAAATGTTTAATATGGTATTTGTTAATGGACATTGTTAGACTTTAGAGTATTAAATGCTATACAGAGAGGTGTGGTGTTTATAGGTAGTTCGACTTAAATGTTTAATATAGTGTTTATTAATGGAGAGTGTTAAGGTCTCTAATCAATATTTTTGTTGCATTATTTAATGTTAAAAGATTTAATAGCTTTTGCAAAATAATATATGTAAGAAGGATTATAATTATAAAACATGATGTTTGGAAGCATGGATTAAAATTGGTTTTATTATATTTCTCTATTTTCAAAGTAGTGCAAAGTGCATATTAAAATTTTATAAGGGTTATTCTTCAAACTTTAGGTGAATGACACTAATAAATGCATTATATGATACATTTGTTTTTAATGTGAGAATCTTTATTTACTCTAAAAAATCTATATTGTAACATACCAACTTGCATTAATGTAATGTAAAAGTAAAGCTACATTGCCTATTTGTTTTATCTAGAATATGTTTACTCAAAAGTATTATTTGAATTCTTTTTTAATTATGTTGGTATTTTCCTTCTTTTGAACCATCCATAGCATGCTTAAGCATCTTCCATCCTAATTTCTCATGAATTGTTTGTAAGGTCCTTTGTTCTTAAACTAGATTTATAAAAGTTTTTTTTCTTCTTAGAAGGTATTCTTTGAATTCTTGTTGCATTTGAATTGCATAGGTATTTCATTATGGATTTTATATTGTTTTTGTTGGAAGTTGATATCTAATAATGTGTCTTTGAATCCTTAGTTATTTATGATGCTTTCATATTCATGTATTCACTATTGGTATCCCCATGTGTATTTGATTTGGAAAGTTTATGGGTCATCCAAATTTGAATTTCGCTTTTTATGATGACTTATTTCTTTAGGGCTCACAAATATATGTTTCTAGATTAATTCAATAAGTCACTCATAGATTTGGTGTTGTCTATTTGAGGTTGTATAAACAACAGGGACACTACAAAAAATATATGTTATTAATTATCATAAAAATTTAGTGGGAAACACTCAATGATGTGCATTTTCTTTAATGTAACAAACAAAATATTTTAAAGCATCTTTAAATCTTTTATAATTACTCTTACAATCTTTGAACCTTTAAATATGTGTTTTGAGAACATTAAAGTGTTGCAGATTTGTGAATGTTAAGGTGATATTTTTTAATTTATTAATTTCTCTATAAACATAAAGTTGATTGGAAATACAATATTTTATTTAATATGTTTTTTAATGAAGTGTGTAGTTAATTTATTATTGTAAATTGAAATACAATTTTTTTTTAAAGTTTTTAGGTAAATAATATGCACCTTGCAGCAGTGCATTTAATATTATATATGTTGGGATATACACACTGAAATTTAAAACAACTTTAAATCTAAGAGTGCATATCTCAACCTATCCAACATTAAATGCACTGTAGTGTGGATATTGCTTGCATTTTCATCATAGAAGAAATACATGAATATATACCCTTTAACTGAAATTAAAACCAAGCCTTCAAATTTGATCACTATTTAAAAGTATATTGATGAAAATCTACAATTAATAGTTTTTGCTTTTTCATTTCCTTTGATAACTGATTAATGAGTTTTCATAATGAGTGTGTCATTTCAAAATTTTGTATGATCAATGTAAGTTGGTTGGAGTGTGTCCTTTTCAAATTTTACCAAAGAAGTTAAGTTGATGTACTCTCACTGTCTGTTGGTTGATGGTGTAAACAGATATAAAAATTGAGGTGTGGACACTCTTAAAATTGATAAATGAATTTAAAGTACTAGTAAAAGTTGTGAACTGTATACTTAACCCCAGGCTTGGTACGATAACGTGGTATTTGTTAATGGACACAGTGGTATGTTAATGGACACAGGCTTGGTACGATAACGTGGTATTTGTAAGGTGCATCGATATTTTTGTTGCAGTTTCTGCCTTTTTCCTTTCCTAACATCATGAGTGATTTCCCTAAGGAGTATGTCATTTTCAAATTGTACGAAAGAAGTTAAGTTAATGGGCACTGTTTACACTTAAATGGATGGAGTCTGGCCACTCTTTAAATTGGTAGATGAATTTGAATTGGTAGTAAAAGTTGTGAATTGTATACTCAACCGAAAGGGTTAGTACGATAACGTGGTATTTGTTAATGGGCAGTGGTATGGTCTGCCATCAATATTTTTGTTACACTTTTTAATGTTGCAGGATATAATAACTTCTGCAAAAGAGTATATTTAAGAAGGGTCATAATTACAAAATGTAAATATCGATTTTTTTTGAAGTGTATTGAGAGTTGAACAGTTAACAGTGCATTACTCAAAATTCATAATAAAAATTATTAGGCAGAAACTAATAGCTTTGTATAACTGTTTTAGGTTTTTGCTTTTGTGGCAGGATTCCAGCAATATAAATGTGGAGGAAATCTCAATTTGTTGTTATTTAAATTGCATTTCTGAATGCATAAATGGAATCAGCATGTCCAAAAAACAGTGTAGCACTTGGATTACACAGACTTACCACTCAAATATGCAAATCCAACATTTTGCCACTCAAATCACATATCCAACATTTTCTAACAAAATTTCTAACAAAATTAAACAGAAATTAATCATTGAATTTTTTATATAAAAGTTTTCCAAACAAATGGTTTATTAAGTAAATCAATAATATATTTTGAGATGATATCGAGAGTGTTTGCTATCAGTTTCTATATTTTCCATTCATAGGAAATATATTAAATTAAATTTAAAAAGCCATGATTTTCAAAACTCATACATTCGTGAGTGTAGAGCCATGGTTTTCAAAACTCATATTTAATTAAATTTAAAAAGCCATGATTTTCAAAACTCGATGAGTGTAGAGCCATGATTTTCAAAACTCACATATGGTTAAACTTGAGAGAAGCTGTTATTTTTAAAACGCTTCATTGCTTACATCAATCATCCCAACGACGCTAACTACGCCGTGCCACCACAAGCATTTTAATTTCACCACCTCACCAATCTTCCTCCAAGCACACCGCTTCTGGTTTGCCTCATTGTAAGGACGTTGCTTATAGTTAATAATATAGTGCAACATACTCACTCTACATGAAAATACATGATTATATGTTTAACTAGTTATATGTTTAATTAGTTTGTTAGTTTACTGTTATAGGAGGAGTGGGTAACTCAACTTCTTGTAATCATATTATGTAATTATACATGTTCATATTAATAATAGAATACACATAATATTCCTACGAAATGGTGAATCGAAATAGTGGAATTTGGTTATGTGTAGCTATCATGAAAAGAAACACATTGTTTACATGTACGGTGGGTCAACTGAGCCAGCTCACTGCCATATCTTTGGTCAGATGAATGCCACATAAAAAGTCCATGCCAGTGATGCCACTGCACTCCAAGTGTAAGGACACATACCAATGCCACAACATCCAGTGTATAGAAGAAGACCACAAGAGATCTCGTAAAATGGCTAAGTATCAGAGCATCGTGGAGATAGTGTGCACAGTGGAGGATCGAGAGTATGTGAAAAGATGGGCATGAACCCCAGACCCACGAACACAGGGTAAAGTATAAAAAATGGAGATGTCTCGCGGACCCATAGTAAGACAAAACAAAATGACTAAGTATCAAAGCATCATGGAGATATAGAACGACGACAAATCAAAAGTATATACAAAGAAATGCCATTCCGCTGACCCGCAATGAAATCCTGAAAAAAGGGTTAAGTATCAAAAATATGTCGAATTGTCAAATTCTTGTAGCTTTTTCCGTATTTCCATAAGGTTAAGTATAAAGAATTTCCATAATGTTTGATATTGTGTTTGTCCATCAAGTCTCTAACGAGCCTTGAAGTGAACTACGTTCCTCCATCAGTAACAATTTTCTGAGGTATCCTGAATCTGGTGAAGATTTCTTCATGAAGAAATCCCATGAAGAAATCCTACTACAGCTTGTTTTGTTGTGGATGGGAGTGCTTTGGCTTCCATCCATTTTGTGACATAATTTTAGCATACTAGGATTTAGGAATTATAATGGGAGGAAGGATTAATCATCCCTACAAAGTCCATGGCCCATTTATCAAAGGGCTCTACTACCAACTATGGTTGTAATGGCATCTTGTCTAATTGTCCTGGTCTTCCCATGCGCTGGTAGAGGTCGAACCCTTTTACATATTCCTTGGTATCTTTGAATATAGTGGGCCAATAGTACCATTTGTGAAGTACCTTGCACCTAATCCTCTTGGCTACAAAGTGGCCTACACATGGGTTGTCATGGCAGGCTTTCAAGATCTCATGCATCTCATCTTCTCGCACACATCTTCTGATAATGAGATCCAATCATGTGTGGAAGAGGAAACCATCGATCCATGAGAATATCCAGCTTTGTTTGATGATATTTTGTCACTCTTTTGGAGATAAATGGTGTGGTAGTCTACCCACAGCCAAGTAGTTAGCAATATCTATGAACCAAGGAAAGTTAGTAGAAACCACAAATAGGTTCTCATTAGGAAAATGATCTTCTACATATGGTGTTACATATAAAAAATACTCACTTTGATAGTGTCGCAAGTGTCGTCATTACAAAGGTAGCAAGTGTCACATTTTGCTCACAAGTGTTAAAGAAAGCATACTACCATGATGCCTATGTCGTGCCTATAACGACATGAGAAGGACACTTGACACATGTTAAAACACTTGATTTGGAAGAGCAGGAAAGGTTAACTGGGCTCATGAACCTTTTGCCATCTGAAAACACTCAAAAAACTAAGTTTTGGAGGAGAGAGCTCCCCTATACCTCTTCTGGGAGTGGTGGCGCTCCCCCTTACACTGTCTGGGAGCGTTATAAAGCTTCTTTGGCCCTTCTGGGGGAGCGCTGGTGTCTTTAGGAGTGATGGCGCCCCCCTTAAGCCTATTGGGGAGTGCTACAACGCTCTGATGGCCCTTTTGAGGGAGCGCTGCCTATTCTGGGCAGTAGTTAAGTTGTTGAGATGAATGGGGGAAGGATCCTTTCATTCTTGGAAGGCAGTTGGATTCGAATCCCTAGTCCAGCCATGATNGGAAGGATTAATCATCCCTACAAAGTCCATGGCCCATTTATCAAAGGGCTCTACTACCAACTATGGTTGTAATGGCATCTTGTCTAATTGTCCTGGTCTTCCCATGCGCTGGTAGAGGTCGCACCTTTTTACATATTCCTTGGCATCTTTGAATATAGTGGATCAATAGTACCATTTGTGAAGTACCTTGCACCCAATCCTCTTGTCTACAAAGTGGCCTACACATGGGTTGTCATGGCAGGCTTTTAAGATCTCATGCATCTCATCTTCTCGCACACATCTTCTGATAATGAGATCCAATCATGTGTGGAAGAGGAAACCATCGATCCATGAGAATATCCAACTTTGTTTGATGATATTTTGTCGCTCTTTTGGAGATAAATGGTGTGATAGTCTACCCGTAGTTAGCAATATCTATGAACCAAGGAAAGTTAGTAGAAACCACAAATAGGTTCTCATTAGGAAAATGATCTTCTACAGATGCCTCATTTTCATTAGATATGAGTCTTGAAAGAAAATCAACCACTACATTATCTTTTCTTGGTTTATTGAAGATGGTTATATCATATTCTTGTAATAAAAGAAACCATCTAGTGACTCTACCATTAGTTATAGGTTTGTTCATCAAATATTGTATGCCAGCATGAGCAATATAAAATATTACTGGATATCTTCTCATGTAATGTCAGAATTAATTAATGTATTATCGGAAGAAACACTTTTTATGTTACTGTATAGTTTAATTCTATGGGCGAAAGATTATTGTTGACGTAGTAGATTTCAAATTGATCATTTCCTTCCATTTGTCCTAGAACAACTCCAATAGTAGTATCAGATGCATCCTTGGATATATGAAATGAGAGGGACCAATCAGTCCCTCTTAAAATAGGAGCTTCAGACACTTTAGTTTTTAGTTCTTCAAGTGCATGTTGGCATGTCTATGTCCATGAAAAATCATAATATTTTGTAGGAAAAGAAAATAATTGATGAGAAATTTGTGAGAAATTTTCAATTAAGCGACGATAATAACCAACATATCCTACGAAGCTTCGTGCCTATTTTTTCAATGTTGGAGTTGGAAAGCTTAATATTACCTATGATTTTGTTGGATCAACTTGGATGCCTTTGGCTGAGATGCAGTTTCCTAATACATTGTCATTAGTTAACACCATTTCACATTTCTAATTACTGAGGGCGACATTTGTTGGAGTTGGAAAGTTTAATATTACCTATGATTTTGTTGGATCCACTTGGATGCCTTTGGATGAGATTCGATTTCCTAATACAATTTCATTACTTAACACCATTTCACATTTCTAAGTACCGAGGGCGACGTTTGACTATTTACACCTTATCAATGTTTTCTCTAGATTTTCCAATGGGTCATTAAATTCATCCCCATATGTCGTAAAGCTGTCCATATATATTTCCACACATTCATGAATTAAATAAAAATATATACCACTGACAACTCTTTGAAAGGTGGTGGGGGAATTGCATAACCCGAATGGTAGAACATGATAACAAATGTCCCCCATGGATAGGTAAACGTTGTTTTGTCTTAATCCTCAGGGGTGTTCTGGATTTGGTTATACCCATTGAATCTATCTAGGAAAGAAAAGTATTTCTTCCCTACTGACGCATCTAGGACCTTGTCAATGAATGGAAGTGGAAAATAATCTTTGTGTGTTATTCTTTTGAGTTCTCTATATTCCACACAAATTCTCCATTAATCATTTTTCTTTGGTACCACAACAACAGGGGAGACCCACTGGCTATCAAAAATTGGATAGATAAATTTGGTTGTGAGCAATTCTTGTAGCTCCTTCTTGATTATGTTCTTTAGTGTTGGATTCATTCGACGTTGGGGATGGAAGATGAGTTAATATCCTTCCTTGATGTATATGTGGTGTATGCATAGGTCAGGATGGATTCTTTTCATGTCATAATAATCTTAGACGAAGGAATTACTATATTTTTGTAACACTTTGACCAACCACTCTTTTTGTTGTTCAGGCAATCCCTATTTGATTTTCAAGGTTTTGCTAGGGATGATTTCTATGGTTTATGTAGGGGAACCTTGGTCTTTTTCTGGTGGGTATTTCTGTTCTATGGGTGAGATGCTTTTTAAGGTTAGGGAAGCATGTATTTATGGTTGCATAATATGCTCAATAATATGTGGGTCTGTTGAAGGAGAGGAGGAGGATATGAAATCATTGATTTTGTCATCCTTTGTATTATCTCTAATGGATAAGTATTGATCTATGGAGAGGACTTGATGAGCTTCTCCTTCTTCGTCTCTCTCCTCTTCATAAACCCAAAGTGGTGTCTCGATATATATTATGATTTTAACAAGAGGATAGAGGGTTAATTTTTTTTTGGATGTCCTGTAGGATATGGTCATGTTTCTTGACCTATAACAAATGTAAGCGTTTGCGGTGGCTAGAAAAGGGCTTCCCGGGATTAAAGATACCCGCCCAAAGAGGTTTTGGGTTGTAGGACCATAAAGTCACCGAGATATTCCCATGAATCTATGGATATCAATATATCTTCTAAGATGCCCTCTAGTTTGATGGTTTATCTGTCAACGAGTTGGAGTACGGTTGGGGTTTCCCTAACGCCCGTAAGTCATAAGGCTTGCATAGTATTGCGTGTCATAATGTTTATCGTAGCCCCAAGGTTGATTAATTTGTTATTAATGAGTGTATTATTGATATGCACATTAACTATTAGACTGTTAGGGTCATAGTATTTAGTTGTGAGAACTTCCCCCATCATTAATTCTGATAGTTTTCCCATGACATGGATGGTTTGGGGATTCTCTTGTTTTATACTGGGTTTCCTTAAACAAAGTTTGTGTACTTCTTTTGAGCAAATGGGGACATACTTAATGGCTTAGAACAATGGTTTTTTCACACACACATACTTCAATTCCCCCAAGAAGTTAAATTGAGGTTGAGTAAAAGGTTTCTCTAAGTTTAATCTTTCTGTATAGTGTGGGTTTTGAAATTCAATATGGGAATTCTCAACTCTCGAAGTTCCTAAGATTGTTTATGTTCCGATTCTTCATTTTGTACATCCTCATTCAAATATTCAATATGAATATGAGGTTGGTCCTAGGTTAATTTCTTCTCATAATGAAGGTGAATATCATTGCAGTCTAGGGAAGAGATGGAATAGGTTGGGTAGGTTACAATTACAAAAAATTGAACTGGTTGACTTGACCTTCTATTATTAGGGTTAGGGATGGGTTGTGTAGGTAGTTTTGGTCAAGAAGGGGCTGATGTGGATGCATATATCTGGGGAGGGGGAAGAAGTGGCATGGGTGGTTGTGTCATGGGATATTGAGGGCTTCCTAAAGTGGGATTTATCCACCCATGTTTCCATGGCTAGTTTGGATGAGGAGGAGCCACCCATTGCTATGTTGGCATACCCCATGGTTGAAAAGCATATTGCATGGAAATTTTATTCCAATCTGCATTAAAATACTGATATTGGTCTTGAATCATATCTTGAGGTTTG
>SNQJ01S0064164.1:9148-31821 GCA_010110895.2 Picea sitchensis | reverse complement strand
CCATGTTTCATGCTTAAAGAAGGTTATAGGTGACAAGATCCCAGTTCAAACTATATTTCCAGAACTTGACAAAGAAGGAAAAATCATATTGGAGCCTGAAGCCATCACTGACACTAGAATTCTCCAGCTGAGGAATAGATCCATTTCAGAGTATCTCGTTAAATGGAGGAAACTACTAGCTGAAGATTCCACTTAGGAAGATGAGTCTTTTATACAGAATCATCCGAATTTACTCAAGTGTTGCGGAAAACACTTGTTTCAAGGGGAGGGGCAAGTTAAGCCCTAAATAGTGGCCCATTACCCCTTAATTGGGGCTTATTACATTAGTAATGTTATTTTATTTATGTCGGCTTGAGTCCATTAGTTGTAATTGTACCTCGTAGTCTCCTATATATACCAAGGAGACATTTTCATTTGGATTCATCTTGTACTTGAAAATTTATGTGGTGTATAAGGAGGTTTCCCCGTTGAAGAGGCTTATTATCTGAAATTATCTCTTTTTCAAGGCGTTGAGTACTTATTCTGAGGTTTTTCTATGTTATATTGATATTTGGTTCTTAACAGTCAGGGTGTACAAAGCGTGTCTCAATGAGGTGAATGGAATGGAGTTCGAAAATAATGATAGAGTGACCTTTTTTTAGTATCTTTTCTATTTGGTGGGAACTGATGATCTCAGGTGAACCTATTATGATGCCTTGGAATTTATAACAATGTCCTTCCTGTTGGAATTTCATGGTTAGGTCCTTAAATTATATGCAGATGGGGAGGAGAGTGTGTAACCATTCAACAACAAGCATAATGTCACAACCTCCCATGTCTATAGCAAACATATGATATTTCAGGTGGTATTGACCAATTTGTAGGAGCACATTTTCACAATGCCCGACACATTTCATGGAACCTCCACTAGCAATCATGATTTGAATTTTTTTGACTACACATATATAGCAATTGATTTCCCGGGAAATGAGATGATGAATTAAATTATGGGTGCTAGCACTCTCAACAAGGATTATGACCTTCCTGTTCTTAATGTAGCGAATGATCTTGAGGGATTGGGGAGCAAAGAATCTAGTACTGAAGGCATGCAATGAAATCAACAGTTCAACTTCTAGTGTATCAAAGGGTGGAGTAGGGTCATCTATTGGGGGTAGTTCTTCCACCAGGGAAAGTTCATCCTCCTTGTCAGCAAAATCCTTAGAAATGGCCATAAAAATATTATGTTCCTTACACTTATGCCCCCAAAAATATTTTCCATCACAATTATAGCAAAGACTCTTGCGAGGAGTGGCATGAGGGACAATATTGGTAGATCAGGGGCGAGGAAGAAAATATGGTTTTTAGTTACGAGAAAATACAACTTGTTGTGATTCCTTGGCACATTGAGTAGTTTCCAACCAAGTTTTGGGGTGAACCATGAGGACCTGGCCTCATATTTCATCCTTTAGGTCACTAATAAAGAATTCCTTGAAGAAGGCATCATACATGCCCTCTGTTATGAAATCCAATTGCTCAAATGTGATGATAAAGTCTTCCAAAGTACTAGACTATTTCAACTTGGTGAAACATCCCAGGTAGTGTGTTGGTTTCAAAGTGTTCATAAAGTTCATCTACAAATTGTGTCTAAGCAACATACCCTTGGCATGATTTTTTACGCCATTACCACCATTGCCAACATTTAGGATCTAGATACAGGAAATCGTAATGACGTTTGGCCAAGTCATTAGTGATGCCATGCAAGGAGAAGCAATGTTACATTTGAGAGGCCTAGCCAATGGGATCTGAGCCATCAATTTTTTTCACCTCCACTCGTGGCAGACAAAGATCACGATGAAGGGGGTTGGATTGAAAAATTCTAGGTATTGGAGGAAGAAACACTGTCTCGGTTAGAAGGTTGTTCAAATGAGGTAAGGCCTCTAGGAATATTCAACGATGCCAGAATCTTGGTAGCAAAGGATTCAAGATGGATTTTGATGTGGAAAACAATGTCCTTCTTCATGTCCTCTTTCATGTCTTCAGTTTTGGCGTATATGGTGGAATTGAGGCAGTTTTCAAGGTCTTGCTTGCGGGTGTGTGCCATGGTGAAAGGGAAATATAGGAATGGGGTAGGTGGGTCTGCAAAAAAAAGGGGTTACTGGTGAAAGGTACCACTACATTCAATGCAAAGAGAGGAATCCAATGGAATAGGTGGGAAATAAGCGTGCCAGAAAGGGTGGGTGGGTCAACGGGAAAAAAAATCTTACACGTGATAGATACCATTGCGATTAGGGAGAAAAGGGGAATCCAATGGGATATGTCCCAAATACAAGTGTTGAGAAGGGGATTGCATCCATAGAAAAAATGATTGAAAATGATAGGTACCACAATGATCAAGGTGAAGAGAGGAGTCCAATCGGATAGGTAATGAATAATGGTGTCGGTGGGACCACTATAATTTTTTTTCTTGCAGAGTTATACTCCGGTCTAAAGAATACCGTAGCAATGATTTGCCCAAATTGTTAATAGGAAAAATTATGTAGGAATGTCGCAACCAGAATGCAGGAGGCAGGGTTGTGCAACAATATATATCTTATGTTCCTTTCCCATGGGATATGGTTTTCAGGGTTCCTACAGAGAAGGGTTTTCGTTTTGCTATAGCTCTCAAATATACGTGTGGGGTGAAACAATAGTTATTGATCCAATATCTCGAGGAACCAACTAAGAAGGCACAACTATACCCTTAGCCATACTACCTGATTACCCAGGTACTGGAGAGTATCTTCTTGAGTGTTGTTCTCGGTGTCACTATAGCAATCAAGTGGTTGATCGACTGATCTAGAGATGGTTTTAGGAGACCTAGGGGACTCTCAATATACTTAATGGTATGTGAGAGTGATGGACATGTACAAAATCTATATGATTTGGTACTACTTTAAGAAGTACCAATAGGGGTTATAGAGGTTTCCAACAAGGTGAAACGTTTGTTTCAATTAACCCCATGAAACTTCGTACATTTCTTGTGTGTAGTCTTCCAAAACCAAAGTTTTACCCATTGAACAAAATATCTATGTGCATTAGAGACACTGGAAATACACGTCTCTACCTTGAAAAAAAAATTCCCACAGTTTTCATAGAGGAAAGATCTATGATACCACTTGTAATTTACTAGATGTATTGTAATAAGCATAATAAAAAATATTACAACAAATACCAACAAAACAACAAAATAATGAGAATAACAACACTAGCAATAATACCTTTATTGAATGAAAACAATGTTCACATTTCCTCTTCGAGGGGGAATCTCCAACACAGTAGAGCTCTATTACAATAATTCTCAATACATGACTTCCTCATGTCTTCTACTCTTATTTATACTAATTCTATCTTCTAAAGAACATTACAAAAGAAGATCTTTCTAGAAGCAAAAGCTTCTATTAAGTATTCTTACATTAGACTTGTTCACATTATTAAATAGGCCTTATTAACTAATGTCGCCCTTTATTACATAGAAAATATATTATTCTACCTATGTGATGGTTTAGGGAGTTTAATACCCCAACAAACGATGTCAAAGATACTTGGAGATAAAAATCGAAAAAAGGGTTTTTAAGATACCTTGATATATCAAGGGTGTTAAACATAATTATTAATTCTCCACAACCATTACACATTCCAGGTAGGATGATTAGGTAGACATTCAACTAATAGGGGATATTTCTCTTCTATGTATCATAATTACTAGGGTAAAAGAATGAATGATTGTTTGGAAGGGAGGTGTGCATGAAAGGTATCTCATATAGATAAATATTAAAATGATTTCTATGAAGAAAACATGACGAGAATTCAAGAATTCAATAGTCATAACAATTTATGCATTCTGATTTTAATTACATACAATCACGTAGCTCATTGCTTGATACATTCATATACCAGAGACTTTATGTTCATATGAGTATTTCAAACAAGAAATGAAACAAGATTGGTTAGAAACTGAAATCAACATTATTCATTCATGAACCCAAACACATTTACAACGTATTTTGAGTCAAAATAATGTTGAGATATTTTATTGATATATTTCAAAGTACAATTTAGAGACATAAAATATGGATCTGTTACAATGGAGAAGAAAAGATGGAAATTACAGACTAATACAACAAATCATTGAATCTGTACAAGCCTAATGTCTTCCCTCTCATAATTTGTCTTTCTTCTTGGATATGGACTGATCACTAGAATTCAACGTTCAAACACTCTTCCTCTCTTTGTTTGTCTATGATCCTGAACTAATGCACCTCAAGGATTATTTATAGCTCATCGTCCTATGAAAACCACTTCTTGATTCTTTAAACCACTTCACAGATTATTTATACTTCTTTTCTAACTCTTGAAACTACTTATCTTTCTAGTAGAAATTCCCTATGTAATAAAATAGGTAATTTTTAATATGGTAAATCCTAGTAAAAGGTCCTTTGATTGAAAATTTTTACCCAATCGAGCTAGTTCAGTCTGGATCCTTCCATAAAAACTACTCGGTATGATAGAGTTGTTGGGCTTGGCACCTCCTGCTTCTATAAAATTTAGGTTTTCTATCAACTGGAAGAATGTATAGTTGTTTCCTCTCAGCTACAGTCACCTCATGACATGGTGCAACATCGATCTGGTCTCTAGGTGCTCTGTCATTTGTCTCAGCTGGATGTTGGCCAGAAAATGCAATTGTTCCTTAGGATAAACTTCATGGTGTCCTATTTCAATTATGTTTTAACCAATAAGAACATGAAGAAACCTTCCTCCCCTTTGCAAAAACATATAGAATTTCCAGAACATCTAAAGCCAAGATGGTCAAGAGGTATACCTAGGGAAGAATCCCCTTCAAGCAAGTTTCCTTACATGTAAAATTAGCTCAGGACAAAGCATTCAAAAAGGTGAAAACACTTGTAGATGGTTGTGAAACACCCTATGGATTACTCTTATATAACTCTCACATGCATTAGGAAAAACAACTGACATAACCAATGATTTTATCAATACGACCCTCATACCTTGAGATTAGATACTATTGCGTTTGATGGATGACCAATAATATCAATCGTTCATCGGTCGTATCTGAGAGCATAATAATTGGGAATGATCACCATATGTGAAGCCAATTTGTCATATTGGGTGATAAACTAACCTGTGTGACGAATCCCACACGCTAGAAAATATGTTACAATATAGCCTTATCCAATTTTGAATGATTTGAAGACATGTGGAACCCTTGTATTGGTCATAGCTTCAAAATTGGTGAAATGCATGAAAATCGATTTCACTGATTATGTTAGCGGGGTACAAATACCACATGGCATGCATATATTAGTCTAGCTGGCTGCCTACGTGGCACCTCTATCAGAGCCAGGTGACATCTAATTTGACCATGTGTCTCTGGGTCTACATAATCAATCACCGTGTGCTTTCATGGACCATAATGACTGTGCACGAGTGCCTTCTCCATATCCGGACACGTGGATGTCTAAGTGGAAGTATATGCGTCCATGTGTCACCCGTGTCATAGTCCCCTTTGGTCTTGTCATCATCCAACTAAGCAATACGTTGATATGTGGTAAGGTGGTTTCTAGGATACCATTGGTGGTATCACATGCTCAGGCGAGTGGTTTCCCCATGGCCATAAAGTGATGTGAAACCAATGTAAAATGACCACGTATCATAGCTCAAAACCACCCTCACATCCTCAAGTCTCATTCAAGTACTAGTATGTTGTTGATGCAATATGCATTATCAACCGTAGATCTTGGGAGTGAATAAGCGCTATAATCCTAACCATCGATATCATTCCCTTTGGTGGCGCATGTTGAAATGTAAACCTTAGCCCCAGGTAATAGAACTTGGTCGCCGATATAATCTCCCTGCTAACAAAAAATACCATTTATATTCATTTTAAGCCCCTTGTGGCTCGTGGTAAGAACCTTTTCCTTATTCAATCCTCGTTTCTTCAAATTAAGGCCTTTTCCCTCAAATTAATCATTTCTAAGGTCACATTTTATCATTCAAAAGGTCTAAGGTAAATCCCTTATTCGATAAAAACATAGATCGAGGTTGTAATTATCCATAATTACATATTTCCCATCAAAACAATTTTATTGTGTACTAACACTACCTACAATCTATATAAAATTTTAATGAACCAAACAACTGCAAGTATCCATGCATATAATCCTTCATTGCAAAATTTACAACAACCCATGAAGCGATCTTAGAATTATAACATACTAATAATTCAATCACCTTCAGTCGTTATTCATATCAAATGGAATGAAACTATCATTCATTATGTATGCATTGTTTATGACACCAAGCCTTTTCATAATCCAATGAAATATTTCTACCAATAAACCAGTGTGCCAATACTCATGGTCACATCTATGCAATGCATCCCTGCATTGTTTTTAGAATTCCACACATCTATATCATGTATAGCATCATGGTGATTTGAAATGTCTAGCCAATGCCTCGACACATCATCTAGACTCTTCCCCATTACTTTTTTGACCATTTGGATACCTTCCTCTTCAACCCATACACAACAACAATAATATAATCCTTTAGTTATCTTTAGTGTCAAAAAAGAGGTTGCATTTCGAAGCATTGATTATACATAGGAATTCCATTGGATACTTGTGTAGCACTATATCCTTTCCATATCCAACCAAATTATGGCCTCACTCATGGTTAGCTATGTTTCCACCATTTCTATAACACGAGTATATCTCCTGACTTTCCTTAGCTATGAACTCATAACCAATCATGATATGGCATTAAATTTCATATGATTGCATTAAAACATTTAATAAACTTTGTATATTCAAGGTCCTATGGATTTACCACATCTGGTGGAGTATCTTTCTCATAATATGCATAAATTCAAACACTGAATTTTGATCAAGGAAACTCTAAGCTCAATTCCCTTTAACATTTATGCATCATAATATACCAAATCCATATCTGCATGGCTTCCATCAATTTACTTGATGTTACTTGATCCACTGGTATATCGTAGAGACTCATAGGCTCCCTTCACCAACCTCTTGTTCAATATTTTACCATTCTCATTTTTTCTTCATATGTATGATTTTCATATCTAGCAACATCATCAAGGCCTTCAATTATGCTATAAACCTTTTTCTTGGATACATAATCCATCATTAGTCCCTTTTAACTATCATGACATCATATATATATATATATATAAAGCAATTCCATATGCACTAATGAACATTTATCTGCACCAAGCATTCACTCTGAGTATGCCTACTAGTGCATATGCATTTCATCTTTCCTATATACATTATACATCACTTTTCAATATGCACTCCAATGCATATTTGTTCCAGCTTTTGTTTCTATATGTGGTTATCCTTAAGTCCATTTAGATTCTTGTACCATTGCACGTTCTCACTTTGTTCATCTATGCACCGTTGTGTTTTTATTTGAACATTTTTCATCCAAGTCCAACTTGGTCATTTTGCAATCCCAACCATATATCTTGTTGGTGTCTCCAACCCATTAGCAACTAACTTTAGTTACGAAATGATGTCCCAACGTTATCTTGCTTGAACCTTATAACACAATGTAATGATGCACTTTATGTTATTCCAACTTCATATATGTTATTCTCAAATATTCAACTCTATTTTTCACCCAGTAGTAACTTCAACTGGTCCATCCAACATAACAATTAATGTCCTTCCATTTTCATATGGTTTATTTTCAAATTCCATCACCTAAATGCTATAATATCTTCCAACAAGATTAACCATTCACATTATGGCATCCTTTGCCATTATTTCTATCCATCCAGAGACTTTGTTTAGTTCTATAATCTACTTCACTTTATGGTATAACTCTCTTTGTATCATGTTTGTAATCTTCCCGAACTAATTTGCATGCACCACCCTACTTTATTTTTCCCTTGGCACCCCTTTGGGTGAATGAACCTTAATTGTCCTGAATAATTCAGTCATAGTTGCAGATTTATATCTAGAAACTCTTCTAAGTCCTCATATACTAGTCCCCATAGATGATTGTACCATCCCTATGACTCACACATTACCTTAATAGGTCCTTGTTTCTTTTGCAACATGATTGACATTACCTTAATAGGTCCTTGTTTCTTTTGCAAAATGATTGGCATCCATCATTAAATTTCTACCTACAAGGCTAATGATACTTACCTTACCTTACCTTTATGTGCATATTAATGCCATTCTTCACCTGTTGGCTTGTTCACTATTTTCTATATATGCCATTCTAGCTTGGTTGTACATAATAACCAGTTGCATTGGTCATGATCCTCGTAGCTCTTTTCTTCATGATTGCACCTTACAATTATATTATACAATAGACCCACACAATATTCATTTATGATATTTTTTCTTCTTGTTAATAATCCCTCGACATAACACTCTCTTCTTGAGTGTTCCCCTTCTCATCAATAATACCCTGTGATTACAACTCAACCCTTTCTATTGCTAGGTTGTTACACTCATAAATTTTCCTCCATATCATTACACAAGAACCATTCTAAAATATATTAAGCCTTCCTTTCTTAGCATTCACATTTGGTACACACCTCTATCCTTTGTAAATCTTCTTCCAAAAAATAAAACTATTTTGGAGATCCTCCACATTGATAGTTGGAATGTTCACGAAGACCAACTATCCTGTTACTAAAACTTTCTTAACACAACCAAATGAATCTTTTCAAAATGACACAGTCTGTCATTTTCTCCTCTAGATTACTTTTCTAATGACTATACCCATGTCTCAATTTGAGTTCTAGGTTAGAAGTTATGGCTTTCTGAATTTTCCATTTCTACTCAATTCTACCTTGTTCCCACTGGTGCCATTTAGCTGAGAGGCCATATTTTGCCACTGATAGAAGAAAATATGTTAGGAAAAATGACATTTTTATATTAGGAGTTTCTAGTGTTCCCGATTATGAGTGCACACCAACCTTTTGATTAGGGTTTTGATGCTTCATTCAATTTCTGCATCAATATGAAATTGTCAACTTTGTCCCTTTTGCATTTTCTCTAGACACATAATTTTTAGCAAAAACTGCTATCTCCCAAATAGAGAAAAATTGGAAAACTTTAGTACGGAAAAGTTGTTTGGATTTTTGAGGAGGTAAAATTTTGAGTAAACAATTTTTTCCATATTTTCTATATGGGGTCCCTTTTCCTTTGAAGATCTTGAAAATCCCCCAAAAGTGGCCCAAAATAGTGGATTCTGGCTTGTTTTGGCATGTCCATTCCAAACCTTTTGGGATTTGTCTAGAAGGTCAACTGAGTATATTTACTAGTCAAGTTGGTGGTTAGGTGGGCCTCCTCAGAAATCAAAGAGAGAATGGGAAGATTAACCATCTGGAACTTTATGATATGACCCACAAATTGGGGGATTTGACACATGAAATCTTGTTGTAGAAGGAAAGAAAATAGGAAAATCGTGGGCAGAGAGGAGGGGACACACACAATTGAGTCTGGGGATCAAATTTGAGTGGAGAAGAGTGTGAGAAACTCTTATGGTTCTTAGAAAACAAAGTGAAGTCAAGAAATATGTTTTATGGGTGCAGGAAGCACTGGAAACTGTCCTCAAATCAAGATGATAAATGGGGCTGGAAAATTTTAAGTGATTGGTTGAGCAAACATGAGTGCACTGAAAGGGGAGGGCGCTGAGGAACTGTTGGGCAGTGAAAGGCCTCTCTTGTGCTATGTATGTCAGTTGTTGTGGATCTTTGAGGAAAGAGAAGGCTCCCTTTCTTGGTGGATTGAAGACTTGATTTATAAGTTATTGTAGGTGAAGGAGAGTAGCCTTCATCTTTTCTCATATGTTGATTATAAGAATTTACCCTCATGGCATCATACCCTCTTTAGGGGGTGGCCTACTGTAGAGATAACTGGTGTAACTGTGCCTATGGTTGGGTGGAAAGTGGCACACCCTTCAACAGTTTCCTGGTGAATCATAACATAAGGTTTCAATGTTAATATTTCCATAGGATTTGCAAAATTTCATTAAGACATGTGTGGTAGGTAATACTCTTGGGGTAAAGTAAATCCTTGATATTTACTAGGCCATTAAACTTATTTAAGTCAACAATATTATTATGTGAGATATTAAGTTAATGAAGATTAATTATCCATAATGTGGATTAAAATAAATTAATCATAAGTAGTGGGATTTCAAGTTAATATTGATTTATTAACTTAATAAGAGTTTAATAAATGACCAGGTATTAGCACCTGGTTGGGTGAGTATTTGTGTTCTATGATGATGTGGCGTGTCATGGTTGGTCCATGTTGTTGACGATTAAAAATGAAACGATGAATACTATACTCACAAATGATTTCCAAGCTTTATTATTTATCTATATTAATAATATACTAGTAGGTGGGACCCCCTTGTTATACTCATGGAAATATGGATGGATAAGAAACGATTATATTTTTTTATGTCTATGTGATGGTAGCAACATGGTTCTCTATAGTTCATTTGCTTCATATTGTGGTTTAAAATTTTATGGTAATATGTGGTGTTTGGATGATTAAAACATGGAGTTGAGTGGTTTGGATGATCTCTCATAAAATATGATAATGATGCCCTTTTGAATGAAAGAATTATACTCCAAGTTTTAAGGTTGTGTATTGTTCATGGCGAAGGTTGGGTGATCATGACCCTTGCTACTATCGTTATGCATATTTTTTGGGTTTCATAGTGGGTTGTGTTCCTATCACATTGTCTTTTAAAGGAATTTGATATTGGCAAGGGGTGGCGCACTTTGCAAAAGTAATATGGCAATTTTTTTTTTTAATTATTATTATTATTTTTTTCTTTATATTAATGTTTTGAATGTAGTGATATGGTGAGTTGGATATTTGTCTTGGCTCATACTAAAAATTGAATGAATATCTGAGTGGAGAAGCAACGTGCAATAAATGCACGTCACTCAAACTCCCCTCGAGCCCATCACCCTAGTCATTCTTGCATTTTTTGGCTCTGGTAGTTGATGTTGCTTCACCTTGCTCGGTCGTGGAGGAAGTATACAGTCTTGGTTTTTCTTTTCACATAGACTTTTACAAGTATGGGTTTTCTTACTCTTCCATCCATGAGAGTTACTCTTCCTTTGAATCAAATGTTGGCTCTCGTTTCTCGTGGTCTGTGTGATCCTCAAGATGTTATGATGTTTTGGAACTGTGTGTTATGGTTGCATCTTTGGTTTTCTATGGTGGTCATTCTGGGACTGTTGGATATTAAAGGTTGGTCGTGTGGTCCTTTTTGTGTGTAATCATTCGCAGACAACTATTAAGTAAATGTTGCAGTGAAGCTATATTTTCCATAGTTTTGTTTTCGATTTTATCCCCTTTGTTGAAGTTGGTTATCATAGTCTTCCTAAACTCTCAGCTTTACGAATACCCCACCTATATCTTGACATTACTAGTCTATGTGACTAAGTATGCCCATGCCATGTTTGACTCCATGGTTTTTTATGTGAACTATGATGGAAGGTTGGAGAATTTTGTGCCTTGTCTTGGCAAAACCCTCAATTGTTTTCTTGCTTGCTATGACCCCACTGACACCATTTCCTGGAAAAAATTATACAATATGAAAACAATGCTACCCAGAAGTTGATGAAAACATTATTCGTGCTTTTTGGTTGGGCATGGGTTTATATTTGGTCTCTTGTTATGCAATGTTGTTAAAAGGGGTTGGCTTCAATTGTTTTTCTTTTAGCAGTTACAGTCTGTTGTTGGAGACCCATACAACCGAGATAAATATTGCATGTTATTGTTCCTGTGGTAAATTATGATAGGGAATCTACAGAATGTGATTTCTGTGCCATTCATCTGCCAAACTCTCTGGTCAAACTACCTGTTCTTATCTTCCACTTGCTATCTTAAACCATGAACATTACTTTGAGATCGTATTTACTCAAGTTTGACGTTTATGGGAGCAATGTGCTTTCCCGGTTACTTGGGCACGATTTTGTTTGGTCCCTTTTTTGGTAATTCTGGAAGAGATCTGTACTCACCCATTCATTTGAATCTTGTGTTCAAAATATTGAATGTTTTTTGGTTCAATCATTATGTTGATTGTATAAAAGGGACACCTGTGTTCAAAATGTTTGAGGCCCCCCGAATAAGAGTGATAACGTCCAAATTAATTGCATTGAGCAGTGGTTAAATAAATGATGGATATGAGTTTTCGTAAACACTGTGCGTGTCCTTGTTGGTTTTAAAGAATTAAGTATTGGAGTTAATGTTATGGTCGTGGATCAAAGGCTATTGTTGTTTCCTGTAGCGATTACGATGTTGTTCGTTATGACTGTCATATAATGATAATGTGGATACAATGGTTACTGTGATTACGTAATTCTGGGCATACATATTATTGTGTAAATAGTTCAGAAGCCAACAAACAAATTTGTCAAAGAAAGTACCAGTTTGAATTATTGTTTTGGAAAAGGAACACTTGTTAAACTTTGAAAGTTTGGACAGAGATATGTTTTGATTGGGTTTAAGGTAGCATGTTTTGATTTGTCTCAATTGAACTGTATCCATATCGATTCCCTATCATTCTACCATTTTTCTAACTACACTCCCCTCACAATCCTGATTTGACTTATTGCATCCCTGTTCTATGATATAAATTTAAAAAGAAAATTTTGTGTAGAAGTGAAAAAAGGGATAACATAACAAGGGTTGGTGACTGATATTTTGATATTTTTATACACAGTTAAATTGTTTGGTTAATTGTTGAACAATATTCATATATGCATTCCCTATCATTCTACCATTTTTCTCTAACTACACTCCCTCCATATTTCCCATGAACCCTATCACCCCCTGTTCACATGGAAATTAATGAATGGTTTGTTATGAATGGATTTGCATGTATCTCATGTCAATTTTTGAGCCAATTTTTTATTCATGTAGGCATAGTGTTATGTATGGTTTATTAAGATCTTCATTACTGATGAACTGCTACTATAGGATGAGATTTTTCAGTAGGGGCAACAATGGCCAAAATAACAGAGGCATGGGGAATTGGAATTGAGGCCATAAGAGGCCTAGATTTTCTATCCATTTTGACATTGATCCTCAAGAATTGAACCAACTATTCCAAGTTGGGTTCTTTAATTGGTTTGGAAATGGAATAATGCACCCTCAACTAGAAAGACCCCCTTTTTATCCTCCTTAGAATATCCCTAGCATTCCCATTCCTCCACATGTGTCTTTGCAGCCTAAAGTCCCCACAAATGATGGTTGGCAAGAGATCGTCAACCAACCTATCTCTCACCATCGTGGTTGGCCCAATATGTCATTGCCTTTGCCACCACTTGTAAATCCCAATGTCCAGATTGCCCGTGTTGTTTCGCTAGTTCAATCTTCACACGCCAGTAAGAGATTAAAAATTGATATTCCCCAACCTATGCAAAACAAGGGAAAAGTAGATGCCTCCCCTTCTTCTCCCTCCAATGATTCCTTGAAATATATGTCTTCCCACATGCATTTGAAGGATTATTGTTCCCATGTGATCCATGAGATACAACCCCAAGGGTCCAATCAACCACTGGCTACTTCCGAGAAGTCTAAGGGAAACAACAGTGAAAAAATAAAAAATGCCTCACAAAGTGGCAAACATGGTTTTTAGATTATGTTTTCTATGATTTTAGTTGACGAAGACAATGCTTAGTGGTTTTCAATATTTTTGGACAACAATCTCTATTTTGATATTTTGTGGATAATGTGGACATATATATTCTTTTTGGATATGATATAAATTATTTCTAATATTTAAATATCCAGTTTGAAAGACATTCAAAGGAGTTACAAGGGTGGCATATGGTTAAAATGATTATTTTTTTTTGTATTATATTTCATGAGTTAAAAGGAAGAAATGAATGGACTCACAAGGGGTCCCACCTACCTAGTTATTATTAGTTAAGACCCTTAACTATATTGTTATTATTTATTTCTCCTAAACTAATTAGTTAAGTTAAATCAACTTAACTAAAGAAATTAGTTGAACTAATTCAACTTATTTGGAAAAGATAAAAGATGAATGAGAAGAAGAGACAAGGGAGAATAAAAGGAGAAAGCATGACTAAGGTTTTCCCTTTAGTTACATGAGACAGTTTCAGTTTTCATTCATTTCTGATTTTATTCAAAGCCTAATTCTCTTCTTGACAGCAGGGTCTTATTGTATACAACAAGGTTCAAGACTGAACCACACTTTTCAGACGCTTGTTTTAGAGGTGTTGATCCATCCTTGATAGTCTGTTTATTCTTGTCTGTTTGTGAATTAAGTTTCATGGCTGATAAAGGATATATTGCAGAGTCAAATTGGAAGCAGTTTGTGGCAAGTGGATCCAGATTATTAGTTTCAGTTTTACTATACTGTCAGAGCCTTTTTGTATAGTGTTCATCGAAGGTCTCTAAATCAGACTTTGGTCCATGCCTTCATAAGGGTTTTGTAAAGATAATACATTTTTGATATCTCAGAGTGCAATAAAATCAGATTGCTATTCTGTCTCATATATGTGTATTTGTGACTTGGTTACTTTTCGCTTTTTGATCTCCATGTTTACTTAATCACAAATCTGTGTATATTCCAGAAGCTTTTTTGATTTTATTTTTGCAACATATTTAAACTATAAATCAACCTCAGTCCTTGTAATTAATACTTTCAGATTGAGAGAATATTTTGAGGCTATAAACCCCCAAGTGACATTGCCAACTATCGTGTCCTAGCCAGACAATATCCGAAAATGATTGAGTAAGGTAATTCATACCTTTTCCTCAACACACATGTCAAGTGGCTATTGAGCCACGTATTAGAGTGATTTGGGAACTTGAACCAAGTAGCAAGTCTTGGTAGGTCCGCACGTCCTAAGTGCCAATCAGGCTATTGATACAAGCACTTGAGGTTAGCGTGGATATTGGTTTACCCACGAGATCCAATATTACGGTACCCCAGTGAGCCTATATTTCCGGTGGGATAGAGCCCTCCCGAAACATCGACTATCAAAATATTTTTAAGAGGCGTTGAGCGCAGGAAACCCATGAGAGCCAATATGCCGATAGGTTGGGACTTCGGTGAATAAATTACCATGTGGGTGATGTGACACTAGCCATGTCAATAGTCATGTATGTGCCAAGTAGACCACATGGGTGCAACATGGGCTTGAGGGGGATTTGAAAGTAAGGCCTAAAAATTTAGGAAGCCATAAATCTTGGTCTAGGGCTCGGATTTGAGCATGGTTATAGTCGTTGGAAATCTCTTGACGAGTAGAAGAAGATGGAAGCCTTTAATTGGGGTTTGATTCTAAGGAAAATAAGAGAAAAATTTGATACCTCGTCCCTTAGATAGTACTTAGGGGGTTGGGTGTATTACATAGACATACCTTTAAAATTTCATCGGATTCTGATTTTCTGCTCCTGCTATGGCTAAAACAAGATTTTGGCTCCAGTTTTTTTTTCATCATCATCTCTCTTTGTTAATGTGGCATGTCACCTTCCCCCTTTTTCTTTCCTCTAGGACAAGTTTCTCATCCATTCCTTTTCACATCACACTATCTTTATTTTCTTGCAATGAAGAGAATTTTCTCATCTTTTGTTGCATCGCCACAAACGTCTCTGCCTTGTAGAGGCCTTCTTTATCGCAAGTGAAATTTTTTCTGATGTGATATGTCACATCACGAAAAATGTCTTCTTGTGGTGTATCAGATCGATTTTTTTAATGGTGCAATACACCATATCACACACAAAATATTTTCTCACAATGAGTTTTGTTTCCTTCCTTTATTGCATTGCCACAACTTTTCTTCCTTGCAGTGTATCATACCAATCGTTTTTATGGTGTGATACATCACAGTGCACCAAACATATTTTTGCGTGACATGAAAGATGTCTCAATTTCTTTCAAAATTTTTCTGATTCTTTTTCATATTGAAGTATCTCTTTCACCTTAGAAAATTTTCTCTTTTGTGATGTATCACACAGTAAAATTTTACAGTGCGATACGTCGCACCCTTCAAACTTTTGTTTGTTGCGATAACTTACCCATTTTTTATTTCATTTCCTTAAACTTTATTCTGGTGTAGTGTATCACATCAAAATTTTCTTTGGTGTGATATATCACACTGCAACATAATTATTTTTGTGCGATGCACAATTTTTCTCAAAAAATTTCAAAATTTTCCTAAGTATCAAGTCCACTTCTTGGGGATAACATTATGTTGTGTGAAAAATATTTTCTTGCAATATACATTGTAAAACATTTTCATGTGATTCATAGAAATTCCCCCCAAAAATTAATTCTTGTTGTGTATTGCACCGTTAGAAATGTTCATTCTTTGTAGCGTATCACACCACAATTATTTTGGTGTGTCACATCACATCACGATAAAATTATTTGTGTGCGATACATGAAACTCTTCATTTTTTCAAGAATTTTTCTAAGTCTTAGTTTGTGACTATCGCAAAACCCACAAAATCACCCTTTTTAGTCGAGTTTGACTACTGGGCTGCTAAATCGACCTTGATGCCCATCAATTGGCCTTCCCTGCACTGGATAACCCAATTCAAAATCAGAAATTGGGGTTTTTTCCCACTTTAACACAAATAAATATCTGATGTTATGCAATAGACCCATATAGGCTTGGTGTTGCAGAAAAAGGATTTGATACCACCTGTAATGTCCCCAACTCCCAAGTTGAGCCACATTACCACAATTTCTTCTCTGATACCAACCTGTAGCATACTCACTACCAAGGAAAATTGATATTGCTCTAATACCCATTAAAAAAAATGTGTGTAGCCAAATAACAGTGATCGCACAATTATCAAAAATTTAAATTTGTATATGGAGTCTATTTATCCATGCACAACAACATTCAAACCCCTATAATACAAAGTAAAATGCAACAATAATACACAAAATTTAATAGTGAATAAACACAATGATAAGAACACTCATCTCATGAGAAAAATGTCACAATCATAGGCTCCATTGTTTCATTTTTTTCAACAACAAGCCATGGTCGAGTTGGGGCTATAATTCCATAAGGAAGGAATGCCTCCTATGGTTGGCTACTATCCACCCAACATCCCAATACCCAATATTTTCATAGAATGCTAACTCCTATAACAATTCCAATCTACTAGCTCTCTTTCTCCTCAACCTACACAACCCAATGAATGGGATCCCCTTCTCTACCATGCAGATCCTCAAGGTATCACACTTCCCTCTAGGGCTCCAACACAATTTGGCCAAGAAATCACTCGACTGGGGACTCCATGAATCTCAACTGTAACATGAGTGCTCACAACAACCTTCTCATAGGCTCTTGAGAATTTTCTCAATAGAAATATCACTTCTAGGCTTAACAACCTAACTTTCCATGTAATTCTCAACTTCAACAAACTACCCTTAAATAACCACTATGGTTTTCTTCCATTTCTAGCGCCAAGCTCTCTTTTTCCTCTCCTCTACCTAGTTGTAAAAAATGTCCTTTCTCCCCATTCAAATTTCCTTTTCTTCTTCTTCCTTGAATGCTTGACTCTCACACTTCCCAAGGATGATTGTACCTAGTCCATGCTTCAATAACTAGGTGAGATGATTTTCCCACCAGCCTCTTACATGAGTGTACTTAGCCCATTCTTCAATAAATAGGTGAGATGACTTTGCCCCCAACCTCTTACATGCATTTTGTGATTGGTTTGATAAGTCAAAGGGGGTAAATATTAATAAATAAAATGATTTAGAAAAGTGGTTTTGGCTTACTATACATGTGGAATTTCCCCCTTGGACCCCCTCTCTTGTGGAAACATAGCTCCCAAACATTATCATCCCTCTCGTATCATAGCCAACGATGTATTTTTATTTAATCAATGCATGTATATATTTCAATGCCAAGCTCTCTAACCTAAAACATATTGGCTCATTCGCCATTTAACATATATACAATTATAATACAATTCATTGGAATTATAACTGAGATATTACAGAAGCCGTACAAATGAATGGTGGGAAATGAGCTACATGCCCATTGAATCCACCCATAGGACCTTCACCTTATTTTTCCACGAGAAGAGGAAAAACTCTCTTAATATACATTCACCGGGTTTAATCTCATTCTCACCTTACAAAATCGTTGGATAATTCCCCCTTTCTCACTAACTTACCGCATTAAAAATGTTTCCCACAAATGTTAGAGATATATTTATAAAGGTAAACCTTAAGCCTCAAATAAAGTTGACATTGATATTTTACAAAATTTTAAAATGATGGAAACATTTATGTTTTACAAACTTTTATTAAAAAAATTGATTATATCAAAACTTTACTATACATTTATGACAAGTACTTACTTAAATTTCATCATTTATAAAGATATATTTATGTTATAACAATTATTCCAAAATACAAATATATTAGGCATATCTTATTTAGTAATGGCCATTTTCTAGGAAGGTATGGAAAAAGGAAAAAGAGTACTCTAAAGTATTCCTAGTGAGAGATATTTTTTGTATTGTTTTTTTACATAGAGGAAGAGAGAAGAGGGAACTAGTTCAAATCTCATCAATCTTAGTGAGATATATTTTTTGTTTTGTTTTTTTTACATAGAGGAAGAGGAAGAGAGAAGAGGGGAACTAGTTCAAATCTCATCACTTGTTATGAATGAATTTTGATCTTAGACTTATGATAACTAGTTTGAATTTCATGTTTTCCTATAAATTCTCTAAAATAAGCTTAGAGGTTTGTAATTTGTCTGGATTTATTTTTTGTTTTGTTTTTTTTTACATAGAGGAAGAGAGAAGAGGGGAACTAGTTCAAATCTCATCACTTGTTATGAATGAATTTTGATCTTAGACTTATGGTAACTAGTTTGAATTTCATATTCTCCTATAAATTCTCCAAAATAAACTTAGAGGTTTGTAATTTGTCTGGATTTAAAGCTTAAATCTTATGGATGATTGTTTCATTTGAAACTATGTTTATGTTGTAGTACTATGAAAATTTCTATTAAATAATTCGTTTTTGATATGAAGAGCTACAAATTCCCATGGTCAGGCAAGGTATGTGCTTTCATTGAGCATCATGCATGTGAAATTGACTATTTTTGTGCCAACGAATATTTGGTTTGAATCTTTTTAGGCAAGACACACTATTCTATGTCAATTTCTTTACTGGAAATGTTATCCACTATTGTGGAAAAGTATCTCATAAGTTTCCCCATAATAGTTGACACTACAATGAGATGTCTACCCTTATTGATCAGACCGACACCCAAGAAGCTGGGGCGCTATAAGATGAGTTTAGGTATAGCCCCATAAGGCACTTGAAGAAGGAAGAAGCGAAGCCGCTTTTCTAATACCAGCCAGGAAGGGAAGCCACTTATAGCGAGTGGTCTTTCGCCTCGTAACCCGCTACTATTAATGAAATAAACACCTTTATAAAAACAATCTGCTAAGATGAAAGGGATACCATGCTAAGATGAAAGGGATACCAGTCTATTTCAATTTTGACTATGCAAGTGCCCACAACCCTTCTTTACTTCATTATTACTCTTTCTTTTTATTATTATAGTAGTTCCATGTAAAATATTAGATCATTCTCCATATTTTAAAAAGCATAAAAGCATTTTAACTCTCAATGTTAATCCTAATTCTCTTTATTATTTTATTTTATTATTATTTATTATTTTGTGTAATTTTTATTATTGTAGTAGTTCCATGTAAAATATTAGATCATTCTCCATATTTTAAAAATCACAAATGCATTTGAACTCTCAATGTTAATCATAATTCTCTTTATTATTTATTTTATTTTATTATAATTTATTATTGAAATAATTTCATTCCAAATATAAAAAATCAAAAAGTTTAAAAAACTATTTTACCTTTTTTAACGTCAATTTGTATAATATCAATGTCTCTTTCGAGGGACCATCCAATACTTTATAACTTAACATGGTACATCTTCATTAAAAAAACACCCCATTCTCATGACAACATATAATGCTAACCGTGTGATATTTGTTACTTGTCACATAACATGTGACAAGGCTGCAACAACTCATGCATCAACATTTACTTACGTTATCATCACGAAACAACTTTAAAGTTATCTTGTCGTGTCCACTGAAGTTGTCATTTGTAGTTCGCTCCACGTGGAATACTTATAGAAGGAATAACATAATCTTACTCTGTTTCAAAATATTTATGTACATTTCACTAAGTGATTGTTATTTTTGAAATTTAGGAGATTGAATGGTATATGAGTGGCTTTATTTTATTTTTTATAAAGTAATAGATATATGAGTGTTTATTTTTTTATTTTTGATAGTTTATTTATTGATTTTGATGACTATTTAATTAATTTTGATTGCATAAAACATTGTGAAATTTATTTTTAAAGCGATCTTGTCATGTCCACTAAATTGTTATTTGTAGTTTGTTCCACGTGGAATACTTCTAGAAGGAATAACATAGTCTCAGAATATTTATGTACACTTCATTATGTGATTGTTATGTTTGAAATTTTAGAGTGTATATGAGTGGGTTTATCTTTTTAGTATAAAGTAATAAAGTTATGGGTTGTTTAATTATTATTATTATTATTATTAATTTTTTTAATTTTTTTTTTAAATTTTGATAATATATTCATTGATTTTGGTGATTATTTAATTGAATTTGATTGCATAAAATAATTGTAATATCCATCTTTAAAGTGATCTTGTCGTGTCCACCGAGGTTGTTATCTGTAGTTTGTTCCACATGGAATACTTCTAGAAGAAATAACATAATCTCACTCAAGTGATTGTTATGTTTGAAATTTATGGAGATTGAACTATATATGAGTGGATTTACTAGTATATATGGATGTCATCCATAAATATGGTACAATATTCCTTGAATTCAAGTTTTCCTTGAAAATAATAGTTAATCATTATAAATCATTTCACTAAGTGATTGTTATGTTTGAAATTTATGGAGATTGAACTATATATGAGTGGATTTACTAGTATATATGGATGTCATCCATAAATATGGTACAATATTTCTTGAATTTAAGTTTTCCTTGAAAATAATAGTTAATCATGATAAATCATTGTTAAATAATGTATAATTAAAATTAATTATGATTAAATAAAATTAAATAATATAAAATTAAAAATATTAAAAATAATGAAAGTTAATTTGAAATGAAATTAGTTAAAGTTAATTAATTAATCTGATTATATTAAATATGAAAATTATTTATAATTATACTTAATTAACTCTTTTTATTAATAAATAAACCAAATTTACTTTTAATTATTCTTACATATGCCTTGTCAAACTTTATTATGTATATATTAAATTTTAATTAATTCTAACCACTAAGTAATTTACTTTTAATTATTCTTACATATGTCTTGTCAAACTTTATTATGTATATATTAAATTTTAATTAATTCTAACCACTAAGTATGCAAATTTTGTTAGGATTAAAAAATAAAATATAAACTCGGTAATTTATATTATCAAAAGGCTATAGTTATGTTAGACAACATCATTACATCATACCATTTAACCACTAATTTTAGACAAAATAAACAGTTCCTTGCATACAAAATACAAAACTTACATATATAAGTTGACAAAATTTCCCAATGCTTGTTGCTACTATAGATTATATAATAAATGCCTAATATGCTAATAACTTTAAAAAACATTAACTTAATGGAAAATATGATGACTGGTGACCTGTTCCATTCCTATGTTGGTTGAGATACATTGTTGTTCCCCAATCTCAATGTCCTCAATGAACTAATGCACATTATCCTCTTCATTTAGTTCCCCTTGGCTTGAATTGGCTTGAATTCACATGCATTCGTTGGTTGGATGCCCCTTATTAAGCATATTTGCATATATTCACTACCATATTCCTTAACATACTACATTCATATTCAAGAATGACAATTTGTTACTTTTGTTGAACTGATGTACCCATGATAGAAGCAAGTTGAAAAATGGATTGTTGTTCATTGTCATGGACTTTAGAAGTAATTGAAAATAGAGAGGTTATGTTGCTTTGGATCATTTCTTCATGGGATTGAAAAACCCTCCTAATTTCTTACAACTCTCTGAAATCCATGAATGTTAATCCAAAGAAAAGGAACCAATATAGACCGAGAAAATGGAACTTGACAAGACAACAAAACCACAGAGCCAATCCCAACACTTCCTTTAAAAGTCCAACAAAGCGCTTAGAAGCAGGTGCCAAACTAAACTAGAAAAACTACACCCAAACTAGAGAGCAGATTATATTTTCTAAGAAAATAACTTGGAAATATTGGATAGAGAAACAACATATCCAAAGAGACACTCCCCTTGATTCAATAATAACTATTTAATTAGGATAAAGTGAACCAAACCAGAGAAACCATGACCTAATTCACATAAAGTTTGCAAAAAATGAATCTCCACTAAACCAGAAGCACTTAGAAAAAACACCCCTACTAAATTTACTTCATACCTTGAATTCACTAGATTGGAAATGAATGATACCAACCTGTAGATAGATAACAAAACTTTCCAAACAACGAATGGTTAGGTGAGATAACTTTCATAGTCCCTTTGGCACCA
>SNQJ01S0064163.1:44653-85446 GCA_010110895.2 Picea sitchensis | reverse complement strand
AGAAAAAATTTCCTATGGGGTGTGGCATGAAATGAAGCCCCTGAATCTACTACCCAAGAATCATAAATATTATCTACAGAAAGAATCAAAGCATCTTGTAACGTGTGTGTGTATATATATATATATACATGGGAAGGGGGTTGCTTTTAAATGTTTATAATTAACATTGAACCCTTTGTGACTTATGTGTGAAGCACAGAGAGTCGCAAAACCTAGTGGGGCCCACGTGCACCATATATTGTTGGCCAAGGTAATCGGATTGGACTATGGTTGAGTCCATTTGGATAGAAAATGCATGTGGTGGGTTGATGCCCCGATAGAGACATGTCTATCTAGGTGGTAGGTCACATCATAATTTCTTTCTCTAGGTGTCAGCTAAGTTACCAGATTGGGATATCGGCTAGAGAACGCAATGTTAAAGGTTTTTGGAGGCCCGGTGGCTTGGTTCCCCAGTGGGTTGATCCCCATAATATCGGATACCAAAATAATGTGAAGAGGTAGGCAAGATCGAAAGAGTCAAGGGCTTGGTGGACTGATACCCTGATGCCCCAATGGCCCGATATGCCTGGTAGATCATATTGGACCAGAATCGAAGGTAAGTTTGATGAGGAATTAGGAAGGAGATCCCCCCTGGTTGTCGGTAGTTCGGTATGCCCAGTGGGTCAATGGAACAAATCATACCGAATTTATTTGAGGTTTGGCAAGGAATTGGTTTGATTCTTGGTGGGTCGATGGACAGGATCAAACCAAAGATAGTTTGGTGGGAGGTGTGTGAGTTTCCCGATGGGTAAATGCCCTGATAGCCCGGGGGGTAGGTCAATGGTCTGGTGGATCAGATTAGATTCATATAGAAATGAGAAGAGGGGAATAATTTCCCAATGGTTAGTGATCAAATCCACATTAGTGCCATGTCAGTGGCACATCAGCAAATTACCACGTAGGCAAGACTGTCCTCCAGTTTAAAAAAAAAAACAAAGCCAGGAGCCATTTTTCGTATTTTGGACATAACTAGAGAAAATAGGTTATATTAAGATTAAAATTGTGGATTTTTTCTATGGAGAGGATATATACATAAGCTTCAGAGAGGGTCACTGCCCATTTCTGCTTGGATTTGTCAAAAAATGAAAAATAGTGGTTTTTGAAGATCTGGGTCCAGATTATTGGCAGAGATCCATTTTAACATGAAATTCTTGGAGTGAGTCTAGAAAGAAAAGATTCAAATAACCCACGAGGTAATTGAAAAATCCACTATTTCGGACCACTTTTGGGGAATTTCTAGGATTTTTCTGAGGAAGAGGGTCCCTAGATGGAAAAATTGGAAAACATTATTTGCTCAAAATTTTATATATTCATCAAGACAAGAAACTTTCATTTAATGAAATTTTTCCATAAGTGCACTGTTTGGGATATATCATGTTTGACTAAAAATTCCAAGTCAAGAAAAGGGGTGAAAATGACAAAGTTTTAATTTTCGGATTGTTGTAGTTTTTTACTGGAACATCATATTGGCAATATTAGAGTTGTTTTGAATTACTTGTCATATATGTTCTCTTTGTATCATACACAAGTTTTCTTGGTTCCAGGTGGATTTTCTTCTGCATTAGACATAAGTTGGCCTTCTAGTAAAATTACACTGGTGGAGAAAGTGTACAAAAGGGGTAAATTTGCAATATTCATATCACTATAAATTTATGATGAAAGCTCAAATTTGGGAGAGAAAGAAATAATTAGAAATATATTGGATAGGAGAATCCACATATCCACCCAGAATTATGAATTGAGTAGTTGAACTCACAATGAATCGGAGGGAAGATGAATGATGACTATAAAGGGGGGGAATTATGCATATGTTTCCAGAATTGTAAACTATAGTTTTTGGCTGACAATTGTGGTTGTATGAAAATTTCTCAGAATCTAAGGGTTACTTATATAAAATATAAGGTTTAGAAGGATGTCTATACACATGTGGAAAATGCAAGAGAATCTACAGGTATGAGGAAAAAGGCAGGAGCAGTTCTTCAAAAAACATGTACATTGGTTCCTTTAGGAAGATGTAAGGATTAAACTTCTTGGTGTAGTGAGAAGTTGGAATACCTCTAATGGAGTTTCATTTGGATAAATAAATAAATAAAATATGTCTAGATAGAAAATGTGCATATCAAATGTGGATGCCAGATAAGAAATCCCATCCACAATTTATGATTAATGCATGAACAGTGGGAACTTCATAAATGGAAGAATGATTCTAGGACTGATCGAAGTCCTTGAACATCCTGAGATAATGGAATAGGTATCACGAAGTGGATGTTAGGCTAGTTGCATCATTGCAGCACTCAAAAGAACTATGACAACAATAAAAGGGAATTTCTTATGCATATAGATAATGTTGAGTACATTTCGAGGGTACTGAGTGTATCTCCAAGGTATAATGGGATGGAAAGAAAATAGGGAAGTAGTCTCCAGAGAGGAAAATTCCTAATAAGATGCATGAGGAATAAAATGGTCTGATGCTTGACAGGGTATGCAATAGAGATGGATCCTAAAAGGAACTATCTCTATTGTACAAGGAAAATGGTCAATATTTACCATTTGTTTAAGGAATCAAAGAGTTGAAGGGGGGAAGTGCAAGGCTTAAAAACATGATTATTTACATAAAGGAAGCATCTATGAGATGAAATCATTAATGAATAGATTGGATGGAAATGCAAGTCAACCAAGTTGGGCTTGGAAGGGGGTGCTCAATAAGAAAAGGTTAGCAAAGAGCTACAAGATTTTTGAAAACATAAATAAAATTGAAAAAGATATGCACTAGTGTGCATAATGGGAGAGGGAAACATGTTTATGTTTATGCCTTGAAGTCTCATGCTAATAATGGTGAACATACAAAAATATTGAGGTGCAACAAGGAGTTGCATGTTGAGATCATCCCATGAGGAGTGACTGTATAAAGACCCTACTAAAAGGTTAAAGCTATGATTTGTTGGTTGGTGAAATCTAGACAGTGGATTGTAAAGGCCTGTAGCAAGGAGTTGCATGTTGAGATCATCCCATGAGGAGGGACTGTATAAAGACCCTACTAAAAGGTTAAAGCTATGATTTGTTGGTTGGTGAAATATAGATAGTGGACTGCAGAGGCCTTGTTTTATTCCAATAATACTAGATTACATTCTAAAACATGTGTGTATGGAAGGCTACACATGTTGAAGCAACTAATAATAGTAGCTATCTTGGGAAGAAGGTGGAGGCAAGGAAGTTTCCTCTATTATCAATGGTGTAAATATAAGAAAATGATAGTGTAGAGCAACAAGGATCTACAGGGACTCCAGGATGGCCATCTACAACAACAATAACAACAACAACAACATCAAAATAAATAAACAAGTTGAAACAAATATGCATTGGAGTGCATGAAAGAAGTGATGCATGATACATATGATAAACATAGAATGCATGTGCATGAATTGGGCATGATAGGATTTAATTCTTAATGCATATTGATGTGCGTGTACATATGGACATGATTAGCAGAACATGTTTGTGGAGACACTTGTAGAGGTAGTGGTTTCTAATATATGTATATATATATATATATATATATATATATATATATATATATATATATATATATATATATATATATATATATATATATATATATATATATATGAACTAAAAAATAATGGTATTTGAGTAAGACTATTGATGGATTGTGTATCCAGGAAATTGTGTGGTGATATTTGAGTAAGACTATTGATGGATTGTGTATCCAGGAAATTGGTTATAGCATAGTTGAAGATGTTGATGATGCTATTGCATATGAAAACCATCCATGTGGAGACAAAATGAGGATGTTAGAATTTTGATTAAGAGGTCAATAAAAGGTAACCTGCAAGTTGCCACAACAATATCAGCTAGTCAGGTAGAATCAAGTAAATTGATAACATCCATGCAGATATGCATTTGGGGTTGTTTATGATGCATAAATTCTAAAGGGAATTGAGGTAAGAATTCCCTCGGTTATATTTTCAATATTTGAGATTGGTTTAAAGGCAAAGGGCCTTGAATATAATTTTTGTATCGATGCTTGAATGCATTTACATAAAATTCAATTGCATATTGTGTTAGTTGGTTATGAGATCATAACCAAGTTAAGTTAGGAGACATCACTCATGTTGTAGCAATGAATTCCATTAGATATGGTAATGTGTGAGGCCATGATGTGGTTGGAAATGGAAGGGATATAGTTCCATACAAGTGCATAATGGTCTTCAACTATAATTGATGTTTGGACTGCAACCTCTTTGCCTACACGAGAAAGCACTAAGGGAATTATATTTCTAGGGTTGTGTATGGGATGAAGAGGATGGTATCCAAATAATCGAGGATGTAATTGGGGAAGAGTTTTGATGATATGTTGGGGTGTGGTATATACCTTCCAACTCACCATGGTTGAATATATGACATAGATATGTGGTATTCCAAATTTGATGCAAGGATGCATTGTGTAAATGTGGCCATGATTATGGTAGTTTGTTTTTATTTATTGGATGAAGTTTGATTGCATTATGAAAGGATTGGTATGTTGATAATGCATGTATAGAAATGATACTTTCATTTCGTGTTAATATAAATAATGGATGGAAATGATAGAATTGTTGGTTAGATACAATTTTGAGATCATTTCATGAATTGTTGTAAATGTGCATGAATGCTAACAAATTGTTTGGTTGCATTAGAATTGAGAAAATGCGGGACGAATGGTCTTGGATATGGAATAGGTTTAAGCCCATAAAAGAGACCGATGCCTGTTGTTGTGTGAGACAAACATAATGAGCAGAAAACTTGTGCCTGGGAAATTTTAATTTTCCTATGTAAAACATATTTGAGAAATTAATAATTGCAAATTGTTATGATATGCTAGCAATTTTTTTAGATACATGGAAACTGAGAAAATTGCAGGTATAGTGATCTTGGATATGGAAAGAATGTAATCCCATAATGAAAACTAATATCTATAGCTACAAGATCCAAATATAATTAGTTGAAAACTAATGTTTGGAAATTTTGTTTTCCTGTATAAAACATATTTGAAAATTATAATTTAAAATTTATGATGATGTCTTGTGTTGAATGCATGCATATGATGCAGATGAGATGATTGTCATAGGTTACAAATTTATAGTGTAAGTCTAGAAACAAATTGGAATTTGTCTACGTAAGGACATCTTGGAAAATGATGGATCACCTGAGGAACTGTATAACAATGAAAGGGATTCCTAAGCCTAGAGGGTGAATATGAAATAAAGAAGAAAGTTGTCAAGCTTGTAGAAGAAACAAGTTGTCAGGATTGTAGAAGAAGCAAGTTGTCAGGCTTGCAGAAGAGGCAAGTTGTCAAGCCTGAAGAGTGAACTCTTGTGTGAGTTGCACTGTAGAAGCAAGGTTGTTGTTGGTTACTTTTTCCTAGTATTTTTCCTAGCAGCTAGTTCCCTTGAGTTCCCAATAGTGAGATTCCTAGTTACCTATGCCAAGAGACCCTCATAAACGAATGATGCATCCTAACGGACTAAGATTAGTGAAGGGGGTGAATTCCTTAGGTTATCCCTGATAAAAGAATGGTACATCCTGATGGACTAAGAGAAGTAAAGGGGGTACATTCCTTGGGTTCGGCAGGTTGGTGGAAGAGAGATGGTGGAAATAAAGATAGTTGTAGGAAAATGCCAGTGGGTTATGTATCTAGTTTTTGGGGCTGAAGTGCCTATGCTATGTTTTGGGGCCATAGTGCCTAGGTATTTGTATTTTTGGGGTCGAAGTTGATATGTATTTATACTTAGGCTAGAATAACTATGTGATATTAGGTTAGAGAGCCTATAAGTTGATTGAAGGCCACAGAGCCTAGTTTTGAAATTGTATGAACATCATATGGTGTTTTACACTGAGGACAGTGAAAAAATAAGGGGGAGGGGAATGTAACATCCCTGGTTTTAATCCCTACAAATTTTAATGTAATTGTATAAATGTAAATTAGGCTAGTGAACCGATATGGTTGGGGGAAAGAGCCCATATTGATTAATATGGATGGAGGACGAATTGTAAATTATGTACATTGAATAAACTAATAAAAATAGCAATTGTTGGTTGTGATGTGATAAGGATGAAAACGATGGGGGGCATATGATTCCATAAGAGAGAGGGGTCCAAGGTGGATTTTATTCATCGGTATTAATCCAACTCACATTTCCTGAAATTATTATCATTGTGTAAACCTTTTATTTTGTTGTTGAGTGTCCCCAATGTCAATCAGTAAATTCATGTAAGAGGGTGGGTGTGAGTGGTCACATCTCATAGTTATTGTAGAACATGGGATGAAGTACAGTAATCTTTGGAAAGGGTGAGAGTCAAAAAAGTAAGAAAAAAGAAGGAAATTTGAAGGCAGAATAGAGATAGATTTTATAGGAAGTTTTTGGGAAGAAAATGGAGAGAGGAGTGATGGGAAGAGAACCATCCATGTTGTTCTTGAGGGAAACCATTGTTTGGTTGTTTGTTATGCTAGAAACGAGGCATGTGTGCCTATAAAACAAGTTGTAAGTCTGTAGTGTGTTTCCTATTGAGGAAATGACTCAAGATCCATGTGAAGGATGTTGTGAGAACTCCCGAAACAATTGAGAATTCCTGAAACCCCTAATTGAAACATTCTTGACCAACTTAGTGCACTAGAATCCCTAATAAATGAATGGTACAGCCCAAGGGACTGAGTGTAGTGAAGGGGGTACATTTCTTGGGTCGTGCAGATTGTGGGGAAGAGAGATTTGGCAGATTGGAATCGTTGTAGGAGTAGAGATTGGGTTTGAGTTGATGAGTGTGGAGAGTGGACAACCAGAGGACCATATCTCCTTTTGGAATCATAGCCTCAACTCGAGGGTGTCCTTTTGTTGATATTTGGAGTAGCAATGCTTATGGATGGGAGTTCCATCCTTTGTATGCATCCAATTAGTTATATTATCAACAGATAAGTGTTCTATGTTCTTTATAATGATTATTTTGCTATGTAAATGATATATGAATGTTATGTTAAGTGTTGTTGAGTTTGCATGCATTCATGATTTTATAAATGTTGTAGATGAATTGGTGAATCAGCATGTTGTTTGCTATAAATTTTATGAGCCTATTTCCCCTTGGTTTTTTTATATGTATGGGGTGTTTTTAGAAAAAAAAATTCAGCAGGCTAATTCGTTTTATGCAGTGACGGGAATAAACATGGGTGTTGGGTACATTACAGGTAAAAGTTGAGTTTTCATCATCAATTGTTGCATTTTTTAGGAATATTTATTGTTGTTGTTACAAACTTGTATTTTCTATTGTAAATTGTTGTATTGCTGCAATTTTATACCAGCCATAGAAAATTTACATTTTCTAGTCTCTTATGAGGTTCTAATTGCATATCTCTACTTGGAATTGATAATATAATCTCTATAAAGTGTTATGGTTATGGGAAGGTACTCAAACAAATTTTAACCTCTACCATTTCACATTTCTAAACATTGACTTAGGTGACCAAGAGAGGGGCAGTAGGCTTGGCTATCAAACTTGCTACTTTTCTCCCTTGAGGTTACCAGGGAAGCCTCCCTTGTGGTGGACCTCCTTCGTCACTAAAACGAGGGGATTTCATAATACGGTGACAGTGGTAGGATTTCCTATAGTTGCGCAATATTTGGTGATCTTGTGTTGGGATTTTTACAACTACAAATCCCGTGATAACATTTTGGTGCCATTGTCGGGGGAGATTGAGTCATTCTCCTCAATGACACATATTTTGGTAAGATTTCTCTCGAAGCCCTATCTTACAATATTACCTGGAGACTCCAATGAGGGTAGTTCCCTCGCCTTCCTTTGTTTATCCTAAAGGGATCATCTGGTGACTCCGATGACATTTTCCAATGTGCCATCCTACTCTCAACTTTGTGATATTTTCAAGAAATGGAATCATGGCACCCTGGGGGTAAAGGTATCCTTCTATTGATTTTGAAATTTTTTGGGGATACCCACATTATTTTGACATAATATGGTCAAATAACTCTCCAATATTCATAGGTTGGCCCATTACTCATGTTGTAGAATTCTTGAAGTATATACATGAGATAGAAGATGGAGATGAGGATGTGCTGGTAAAATTGTTTATACTTTCATTACCATCATTTCTAAAATAATGGATCAAGGGTTGTTGCAAACCAAAGGGTATATCCTCTTCCACAGATCTCATCAGTAGGTTTCATGATTTTTCAAAACCACAATTCCAGACATATGAAGATGTCCTTCGAAATCTCACAATAGTCCTTGAAGACAAAGGGTTTGCCACTGAGATTGTAGAAGATCTCAGGGAAGTACACCATGCTCAAGACCAAGAACCCAAGGAATATATTTATGAAGAAGTTTACTAACCCATTGAAGAGGATCAGGAACTACCTCATGATTTTATTGAAGATAATGAAGAATTGATTGAAGAACAAGAACCTGAAGAGGTGAATCATGAGGAAGATTATCGAGAAGAACATGAGTTTCCTTATGAACATGTCAAAGAAGAGGATCTTCATGAAGACGAAGTGCTAGTGATTTCTCCTCCTTTTGATGAAGTCATCCAAGCTTCCATCAATCCTACATAAGAAGAAGAGAATGTGGTAAGTCATTTTCCTTTCCAAGACTTTGATGATGCTATATTCTATGATTCATAAAGTGAAGGAGTGTTAAAGGAACCCTTGGATGCATCAAGCCTTTCATGTTAGAATAAATATGATGATGTAATTATTGATGAATTTATACATGTTGGGATACGTAAATGGGATGTGATTGGTCATGATGGAGATCCCATTTACGATATTGAAGGTCATTTTCAATTGTTTCCTTTACAATAGTCATATGTGATTGTTATTGATTCTTATGTTTGGCAACAAGGAGATGACATGATTACATATTCGTTCCAACCACCTAGGGATGAATTTTTGCAGCATCCTCATGATTATTTCCAGTCATGCCCTAGGGAATTCGATACATGTTATTTTTAGCACTTGAATTTACTCTATGAAGAAAATTTTCAACTACCATTGTGCTCCAATTTTGATGAGGTTAAGGACATGATTATCCTGAAGAAGGAATTTTGTAATGATATTTTCCATCCTTTTTCTTGTCCTTGATATCGCTATGATATTGAGGATGCAGTTGGGAAACATGTTCCTTTTCCAAGGTTGTCTCCAAGGAAAAACAATTTATTATAATTTAAGGGTAGGTTGGATGCTTTAAGAACAATTTTGACATCGCAATATTTCAACCCTCCCTTGGGTAGTTGTCAGTCATACTAAATATTCTTGTTCATCCCTTCTCAGGCTTTAGGGAGTGATAATATCTAGGCTATTTAACCTTCTGAACCTTTGATCCAGCCTTATGAGTCTCTATCTTGTCACAACCTTGTTCAAATATGGATTGAACATTCTCATGGGAATGTGACTTGACATGATGTTGTCCCTCCCTCCCGCCTCCATGAGTTGGACTTTATGTATAGTTATGATCCAATGCATGTTCTAACTCATGTTATTTTTGTGCTAGGTTTATCTTTATGATAGTTTATGATGAAGCACAGAGGTAGATGCCATGGTACAATGCTAGAATTTTTTTACTGGTTATATGATTATACCTAGCATTTCTACTAGCATATATTGGAGTAGGTAGATTAGAGTAGGCATTTTCATCTTTCATTGCATTGTGCATATGTTGCATCTTGCATATCATGGTAGTATAGTTGCATTTTGATTTGATTTGCATACATGTTCATGATTTACAATTTTTTTCTTGCATTATTGAATATTGCTATGTTACATTCTTATGTTTTGCATGCTCATATTGATATGTTAGAAAAAAATGTCAGAAAAAATTATTTTCGAATTTTTCTCTACATTTTGATATTTAGCATATTTCTCATATGAATAAGGGGTGATTGCACCACCCTTCGATATCACAACATGTATTGTTTCAATGTATGTAGGAACATTTCATACCAGCAGATGTTTAGGTTCTCATGCACTCTACGGTGAGCACATGTCCCCATTTAGGAGCTAGATGTTACCCCCCTAGTCTAGGGGTAACTAAGCAATTCACATATCGAGGCCCACAAGTAATAGACATGGAGTTTCAAGAGTTAGATTGACCAGTGGAGCTCGTAGGGCCCCTTCTATTCATGTTTATAATCACTCATCACGAACAGCAAAGAAACATCCACCACGTCGTCTTGGTCCCAGAGGAAAACTAGTCTTGATTCATGAGGTAACAAGTATAGTGTCATGGTAAATGTCACTTTAATATTTGAAGAATTTGAACATGTTTCAAAGAATCCTTTCTTGATTATGAAACATTTTCTTGGAAATTATACCTTTTACCTAATTTGACCTTGGTGATTGTCATTGTGTCCTAGCAAGTTAGTCACCCTCTAGAAAAGGGTTGCTATTGGGTATTTCCTTGAAGGGTCATCATACCATTCCCATACATACATACCACCTTCCATCCTTCTTCCCCTTCATTTCCTCATCTTCTAGGTTTTCAGGTCTATTGACCCAGGAAGGGATTCTACTTTATTTCATGGGAAGAAGGGGCTAAAGGCCCAAAGGTGTTGTAGCTAGCTAAAGATAAAATCATATGTTATCCTTCTAGATGCTCGCCCTCAGGTCCTAGAAACAATAAAATGTTTCTCCAAAATATGAAGGACCTACAAAATAAATCACATAATTAATAAATGTCCCGCTTGTTGAGGAAACACATTTTGCAGTGTCCATTACTTTCCATTGCATAAGACACTCTATGTGTTTCTAGATTCAAGTGGCATTTAATTACTCTTTACTTTGCATTGCACATAATACTCAATGTTTTAGACATTAATCAATTAATGGCAATAAAATGGCTTGGAAAATGTTGCATTGCAAATGAAGGGCATCACACCCTCTACAAAGGCACCCATAAATGAGACAATAGGAACCCATGTATGTCAAGAAACCCATGCCTAGAAGTCTTGCCCCAAATCCACCTCACACTCACTACATGACTTAGATAGGTTATCATTGGGAAAAACCCTTGACTTGGGGATTATCTAACCCAATAGGGCACCTTGACACCCCTCCCATACCTAAATTTGAAAAAATTTATAAGGTCTTTGAGAATTTTTTAGTTTGAAAAAGGGGGTTTGATGCACATGTTTGGGTGGTTCTCTTATTATATGCGGCTTACTTCGCATGATTCGTATGACTTGTGGAACCTTGGAGGGAGTACTTGTTTGTCTTTGCGGGACCTTTCCCACAAGATGGATGTTGGAACCCACGTCTGGGGAACCATTTGATGATGAGCATTGTGTATGGAAGATGAAGGATGTTTCCTTTGAAGGCATATTGGCATGGCTAGAGGATGGGATTCCACCCATATCCACTTGAAAATTGGCCTTTGAAGTCCTATAAATCACCCTCCAATCCCATGAAGTCACCTAGAGGCTAGGTTTTGATGGATCACTTGATGGATTGATGGAGGAGGCATGTAGCATGGACCCCGACACTTGAGAGAGGGACCTATGGCCTTTGGAGGTCCAATGTTCCAAATTTTCAACCTTGATATCTCTCTCATGAGCCTAGAATCACCCTACTAGGGCATGACGTAACCCTCTTTAGGGTTTTATTTTATGTAAAATTTATTTTTGTAAATTTAAAGGGAAAATTAAAGAAGTCGACCCTCTTGTGTAAAGACATAACTTTTCATTAGAGTCTTTTGGTGGCTAGGATTTCCCATATAAATATGGCTAGACAAGACTCATTTTATCATCACAAATTTCTCACCTTTGTGAGAGACAAGTTTGAAATTTTTCCCTGTTTGGCTCTCTCTCTCTCTCTTCTACACTCATGCGACTTGCTTTGGAGGATCATTTGTGGATGGATTTTGTTGATTTTTGGATGGAATTTCTACAATTAGGTTTTATTCTTGTCATATCTTGGTGAAGTTAATTTATGTATTTTAATTTCAATTTATTGAATGCTTGTGGTAAATTTTACTTGTTCATATATCTTTTCTTGGTAAACCCTAAGAGAGGAGAATAAGTAGAATAAATGCTTCCTCCTCTCACGAGATTAATTTCATCCATAATTTGTGAAGGAATCCTACCTAGAGATAATCTCCTAAATCCATAAAGTGATATCACTTTAGGAGTTTAATACTAGACACTTGATTATAACTTACTTTAAGAACTTAAGAAGGGATAAAAGGTTTATAGAGCCCAAAAGAGCTTGCACTCTAGAAACCCTTTCTCTTTAAGGCTTGAAATCTAAGGCCCTAATGTGCTAGCACCTTAGATTAGAAACCCTACATCTTAGATATTGTTATTATCATTCTCCAAACATACGGTATTGATGTTGTAAGAGACTCCATATCCCTAAGGAACTAATCATTCAAGTTCCTACTAAGGTGACAATGGTAGGATTTCTTGTAGTTACTCAAGATTTGGTAATATTGTGTTGGGATTTGCACAACTACAAACCCTTCCATAACAGTAACCATTTGAGGGGATTTGGGAGGAGTAGCAGAAAATATTGTTGCTCCTTCCTCACACCCAACAATAGGTGACTAAGCACACTACTCAACATCTTGGGCAAGAATTTCCAACCCTTCTTGTGATTGATATCCTTGCATCTTTTCCTTGGGAATTTTCAATGTCATCCTTAAATTCTAATTTACCCTTCTTAATTCAAAAATTTGTCTAAGAAGTGTAGCATATGATGGTTTCATATTTGGTTTACCTGGGGTGGTGTAGGAAGAGCTCAAATTTTTGTGCTTGGTTGGTTCCCTCAAGACTATCTCCTCTGCAGGTTCTTTTGGGGCAATGAATTCTATTTCCATGGAATCCAATTCTTTTCTTGGTTCTTGTGGGGTAGAAAGTATTCTTTCTTCCAGAACTGATGTTGGTTCTTGTGTGTCGTTAGGTATTCCTTCTTCCAAATCTAATGTTGGTTATTGTGTGTCCACATTGGTATAGGCATGTATATTTTTTCCATATGCTCTGACAAAAAAATTTGTCCTCCTTTCCTTGGTATTTCTACAGCATCGGTGCTTCTCCTTTTCCTCATCAAATGAATTATCTCACTTAAAAAAGAATATCCAGTGATATCTACATAATTGTCACGTGTATTGGGAACATGGGATATTTCCTCCTAGTTCTACTCCTCTATATTTATCGATGGTTTCCCTAGTTCTTCTCCCCTAGACAATGTGTGTCCTTCTTTTTCCTCAACTCCATTTTTTGTTATTTATTCTACTATTCCTTGAGCTCTCCACTTCAAAGAAACTTCCCAATTTTGAACCTTATTCATTACGGCATGAATCATTAAGCGTTAAATCAATCCATGGTGAGTAGCGCAATCCATGGGGTTTCTGAAAGTATTAAAAGTATTTTCCATGTGTTGTAGTGCTTTCAGAAGGAAATAAGGCATATTGATTAGATTTTGATGAAGAATATGAGTAAGTAGTTTGAGGTGATACCCAAAAATGGTATTGTATCTACCTTCACATGTGATGTACTTTTATGAAGTATGTGACATCTTTCCATGGTTGAGGTAGACACTTTTGGTCCAACCTCTTCCATTTCTTGATGAGGGTTTCATCTTCCCATAGAAAGTCTCACTTGGTTGTTGGGACATTTTTTTTCATTCAAACAATTAGTTTCCGACCTATGGAAACATTGTGATGTAACCAATACCACCTCTATCACCTTAACATAGAACCCCCAAATTTTAGTCTATGTCTTCTAAAAATTCTGAGCAAATTCCAAATCTCTCTCTGCATCAAACCCCTTCAATTTATCAAGGTATGTCATCCATCTTGCACCCTAAAAATTCTGATATACTCTTTCATTTTTCTACAATAGTGCTATGGTCTCTGGTTCATGTCTGATAATGGACCCACCCATGACAATTTTCATATAAAGAGTAGTAGTGGATTAACATTATCACAATAGAGGACATTCAACACTTATTTGAGTTGTTGTAGGAAAGTTGGCCACTTTTCTTTCCAAATTAGGAATGAGAGGGAAATGAAAATGGAGCATATGGGAGTATTTATTGCAAAAACAGAATTAATTTTATTTTCTAACTCACTTTTATGGTGAAAGCATGATAAGGATTACAATTGTGGTTTGGATGGTTGTCATTATGAAAAGGTAATAATTCTTTCCCTCAAATGAAAGGACTAGTCATCCTCGGCTGATTAATGTGGAGCGTGGTGAGTGGGTCGATACATTTCCCATAAATCATGTCATTTAATGAAATATTCTATATGTGGATGAAATCATACCTTGTTACTGATCCAGGTGGATCTCGATGGCCATCCACCTTCTCCAATGAATCAATGTTTATGAGCCTATGGTTCTGATAAACCATGATATTCACCCTTTTTATGGCGAATGCAATGCAATTCCATCTCCATTGGTAATGTAATGTAATTATTACATTGTTAATTCATAAAATATCATTAGAAATATGTAGTTAAGAATGCTTGGGCTAGAGTAGTATTGAGATGGGTGACCTCCAGGGAATTCCTAGTGTTTTACATGCCTATGGCATTTTGTAAACTTAAACCAATTTATCCCACATGCATCATGAGAATTATTATCCTATAACTCCCATATATAATCAAGGTGAAGGAGGTCATTTACACATGAAATGGAGTGTGATGTAATTCTTTAGAGATAAGATACCACCATCCTAGCCACTTTGTGTTCTGCAGTGTTTATCTATTTTATTCATTAATAGAAGTTGGTTTTCAATATATTTATATGTTCTCTATTTTCATGTTCTCTATTATCGATTTCAAAGGTGCAACACCCTTCAAAGTATAAGTCAATTTTGGTATCCCCTTATTTTAAGGATAGATAGATGCAATTTCTCTAGAAAAATGGTTGAATCTACTAGAAGGTTATTACTTTGTCCAAAAACATTTCGAGAGTGAAAATATCACCTTCATGCTCCTTAAATACCTTCCCCGTGTCAAAGCTTAGTGGGAAGGTAACTAGAAGAGGTACACCACAGATGAATCTACGTCATTCAAGAGAGAACCCACTTGGATGACCATTATAGATTCCTTCAAGGAGGAGTTCTACCCTGTCAAAAAATATGATGACTAGTACATGAGATGGATGACTTTGCGTCAGAAAAGAGACCAAACTGTGTTGGAGTACACTAACATATTTCATACCTTGCACTCAAAGTTGGGTATCAAATACTCCAATAAGCACCTAGTTTTGAAGTACTGCAATGGTATGCACAAGTACATTCAATTAGAGATGGATTTCTTGGACATATCTTCACTAGGAGATGCTTAACGATATGTAGCCAAAATTGAGAAAAAATTCAAGCAGTGGAGTAATTGAGAGTTCAGTTTTGAAAATACACCACAAAAGAATAATGGAAAAGGAAACCCTAACTCACAAAATGAATGACAAGGCAAGGAGATTCAATATCAAGAAAATCATTCCAAGCAACCGACTAAGAAGGGTGTGAGTTCCAAAAAATCCCCTGGCACAACACCGATGAATGTATCTTGAAACAATAATTGGTGGTAGAACTCAAATAAAAATAATTAGAACCTGACTCAGACTATGATTTAGAGCACAATAAAGGAAAATGGATCATCGATGCATAACCCACTACTACCATCGCATCCACAATAATACAACCAGAAGAAACAGAGTAGCTTGAGGAGGGGGAGCACCTCTTCCACTCACATATGTGGGTAAAGGGGACCCCACTGCATTTCATTATTGACAACAAGAATCAAAAGAACCTGATCTTAGTCGAGGTTTTCAAGAGATTGAAGTTTCCAACGATGCCACACTCCCACCCATACACCATTTGATGGTTGAGTTGGGGACAACACATTCACATCAACCAGAAGTGTCGCTTGTCCTATGACATCAATCCCGTCAAGGATAAATTACTATGTGATCTTTCCCCACTTGAAGTTTGTGATGTTCTTTTAGGACAACCATATATGTGTAAATGTCATGGTATCTATGAGTCTTGACCCTGGAGTGTCATTGTTACTCTGGGAGGTCATCACTACAGGGTACCATATGTAGCTCCGACTAATACCACTTCATTGATCTCGAAAAAACAGTGCCACAAAGTAATCTCTCATACCCAAAATTTTTCCCTCTTCACAAACCATTCAGAAGGTGAACAGAAGGTCATTGTGACCACTAAAGCCTTGACCCGGGACCTTTCTATCCAACAGAAGTAGGATGACAAGATTGTAGAAGAGCATGAAGATATTTCAACTTCACCTACAAGGGTTCCTCTACACTACCACGTCCTACATTCCATTGAATTGTTTCTCGATGCTCCCTTACCCAATGGTCCAATCTATAGATGCTCTCTTTCATAGTTTTCCATAAGTTCATCATAGATCTATTGGCCATGGCCCTTTTCAGGTGTGCTTGGGGTTCCAACCATTATCCCCCATTGACATCTCTTCATGTTGCATATTCACCGATAGATTCCTACCACACTCATTCCAAGGTAGATCATGCATCCATATTTGTTGAACGAATCTAGCACCTCCACCAACAGGTTCATGACATCCTTCCATAGGCCAAGTACAAGTAGGACAACTACTTCAACAAGGAAAGAACTCACGAAAGTTTAGATTCAACAAAATTTTCCCCATATCTTGAGGGAACTTAATGCAATGGGGACCATTTCTTCCTAAGGGAGGAGGATTGATCCAAGTGGATCTCGGTGGCCATTCACCTTCTCCATTGAATCAACATTTTCGAGCCTGTGGTTTTGATAAACCATGGTATTCACCCTTTTGATGGGGAATGTAATGCATTATCATCTCCATATGTAATGTAATGCAATTCCTACAACGTTAATGCACAGAATCCCATTAGAAATCTGTAGTTAAGCACACTTGGGCTAGAGTAGTATTGGGATGGGTGACCTCCCAAGAAGTCCTAGTGTTTTACATGCCTATGGCATTTTGTAAACATAGAACAATTTATTCCACATGCATCATGGGAATTATGCTCCTCTCATGCTCTCATATATAATCGAGGTGAAGGAGGTACTTTAAGCATGCAATGGAGTGTGATGTAATGCTTATTTGCGAATGAGTGTATCTCTTTCTCTTCAAAGATAAGATACCACCATTCTATCCAGTTTATGTTCTATAGTTTTTTTCTATTTTATTCATGAATATAAGTTGGGTTTCACTATATTTTTGTGTTCTCTGCTATAGTTTTGTTCATATCTCATTTCGTTCTCAGCATAATTTAGATCATTTACACTTACCAACATGTGATTGTGATGATTTGTGATGTGTATGGTTGTTGGTGGTCTGATGGATATGTATGATGTGGCAAGTGACACATGGCATAGTAACCATTGGTATTCCACAATGGTGTTAGGAGTTGTAACATACTAGAACCAAAGTTGCAGTAGTTATGAAACACCCAAAGTTTCCACAATTGAGTTGTAGCAATATTGGGATGGGGAGGAATTCTTGGAGTTGTGATAGAGTTGCAGCAACAGGGTTGCAACAATATTGAGATCGGGTGGAACTCTTGGATTTGTGGCAGAGTTGTAGCAATGCGCTAAATTCCAGTGGTGTGGCAACCCATGAAGTTCTTCGAAGTTGCAACAAAAACTGGACTAGTCCTACAAAATAGATGCTAGATGTGCATTCCACAAAAATTAAAGATGGAATAATAATAAAAACTGTGCAAGTATCAAGTGCCAGCAAGCTGGTTTTTGAATGATACTCATCCAACTGCACTACAAGGGGTTTTCATGGTTAGATTATTTTGTTATTACTATTATCATTTTGTGTGTATATATATATATATATATATATATATATATATTATTTTATTTTATTTTTAATTATTCAGTCGACAAAATCATAGCATTGATGTTGATGGCAATGGGTTCATCATCGCATCAACAATATTGGGATATCCACTACATTAGTAAGTTTTTATATTCTACATGAAGTCCTCCTTAGATAATGGTTTCTTGTAGAGCCTCAAACGGTGTCCATTGGCCATCACAGGAGTTCTCGCCTCATCAATGGTATGTAGCTTCACAGACCCATTATCATATACAATATCAATTTTGTAGGGTCATAGCCATCGAGTATGAAACTTCCCCTTGAAACCTTTAACTATAGAGTCGTATAGTAAGGCCTAATCACCTTTCAAGAACTTCTTCTTTTTGATGAATTTTTCATGCCATCTCTTCTGCTATTGTTGAACAATAAAGGTTTGATGTAAGGAATCTTGACGCAATTCATCCAATTAATATAATTTCTCCAGGAGATGTTGTTTTGTTGTAGTTAGATCCATATTCAATTGTAGAGCAGTTCTTAATGTTTGAACTTCAAATTAAATTGGGAAAAAGGAACTCTTCCCATAAACAATCTCATAAGGAGTGAAACTTATGGTGTTTCTCCATGTCATTTTGTATGCCCAAAGAGCTTCTATAAGCTTGGTTTCCTAATCTTGGTGGTGAAGTTGTATAGCCTTGGTGAGAATGGATTATATTACTTTATTATTACTCTCCACTTGTCCATCGTCCTATGGATGGTAAGATGAATATATTTTGTGTTGAATTTTGTATATTTTGGTAAGATCCTAAATTAGTCGAGAAGTGAATTGAGCTCCTCCATCAAGGAACTCATACAAACAAATATCTCATGAAGGAACTCTGCTAGAGCTTGATCATTAGCCCTTGGAAATGCTTTAGCCTCTACCTATTTTATAACATAGTCGGTGCAAACCAAAATATGGGCTTTGAGATAAGGTGGGGGATTGTTTTACCCCACAAAATCTAAGGCCTACTTCTCAAATGGTTCGATGGTAAGATGGGGATGCAGCAACATTTTATGAGACTATGTTGGTTGTCCCATTCGCTGACAGTGATCACAACTCTTTACATACTTATTTGCATCCTTGAACAAGTTAAGCCAAAAATAGCCTAATCAAAATACTTTGTAAGTTATTATTTTGTCGATGAAGTGCCCACGACAAGGCTCATCATGACAATACTTAAGGCTATCATAGGTTTCATCCTCTCTTACACAACATTTGATTACTAGATATGCCCCTATATGGAAGAGGAATCTACTTATCCATGAATATTTGGCACTTTTCCTAATCATGTGTTGTCGTTCATTTGGATATAAGTGGTTTAGGATCTTCCTTTTAGTGAAATAATTAGAAATATCTACATACTAGGGCATGTGAGCAAAAAATGCAAAAATGTGTTCGTCGAGAAAACTATCTTCAATGGGAAAATCACCAACATTTTTGGTAAGTCTTGAAAGGAAGTTCGCAATGACATTATCCTTCTTGAGCTTGTCAATAATAGTGATATCAAATTCTTCCAGTAAAAATAACCACATATTCACTCTAGCCCTAGTGATATATTTATTCATTAAATACTTGATAGTTGAGTGATCAGGGTGTATGAAAACATGATATACGGTTATGTAATGTCAAAACTTATTAATAGAGTAAACAATAGCAATAAATTCCTTTTATGTTATTGTGTAATTTAATTCTGCACCTGCCAAGTTTTTTTTTACAAAGTAGACAATATAGGGATTCCCTTCCTCTTGTTGATCGAGTACTACTCCTATTGTTGTGTCTGAGGTGTCTGTGGAAATGTGAAATGGTATGGACCAGTTGGGTCCACACAAGATAGGATCCTCTGAGAGACACTGCTTAAGAATTCCAAATGAGGATTGGCACTCATATTTCCAAACAAATTTGATAATTTTAGTAAGCAATAAGAATAGAGGGGTTGCAATCTTAGTGAAAATTTCAATAAAACAATGGTAATAGACAACATGTCCCAGAAAACTTTGTACCTATTTTTGCATTTTGGGACTGGTAATATTTAAAATTACCTTGATTTTTGTTGGATCAACTTTAATACCTGTGACCGAAATATGGTGACCAAGGACTATACCTTCTTTACGAAACATTTTACATTTTCATTACTAAGAGTGAGGTAAGTTTCTTTGCATCACTTAATAACCTTTTCCATATTTATTAAAGATTCATAAATAGGGTAAATCATGAAGTTGACATTAAGAAATTTCTTGTAGTTCTTCTTTAACTATGTCCCTCAAATATGGTTTCATGTGCCATTGAGGTTATCGAACAAGTCATAAATCATCCTTGATGTAAATATGGTGTGTGCACATATCAGGGTGAATGCCCTTCATGTCTAAGTACTCTCATGCAAATGTGTCTTTGTGTTATCTCAATATATGGGCCAATTATTCTTTTTGTTGAGGGGATATATGTGAACCAAGTTTTAAGGTATTTTCGGGCTCAATTTTTACTGAAATGTTGTCAGCCTAGGGGTTATGGTAGGGAATCATGGACATAGGATTCATGGAATATTCTTGAGTGGAGATGCTCATTATAGAGTCCAAATTTTGAAATATTGGTTGATGGATTGGAGGATTTCTTATAAATCTATTGATTGCATCATGTTCTATTTCATCCTTGAAACATAGTGTTTCTTATATATGGTGAGATTCTTTGATCTGTAAACTACAATGGATATTCCACTGGAACAGTTTGTCACAACAAATCTAACAAAAAATATTTAAATCTTTACTATTATGGTTATTTTTCCTTTAGATCTCAAAATATTTAGTTATTGATTTTTCTGCTTATGCATGAAATAAATAAAATGTGGAAAATAAAGAACAATAAAATATAATCACACCATCCACATAAACACAAGATATGACCTGGGAAGCCCAATATGGGAGAAAACCCATCTAGAAGGTGAGGTTTCTTTGCTTTCTTTTCTCTAGTATAGAAATGATGCAAGTACAAAGAAAGAGGCACTCTATGTGGAGTGGCATTTAAATGTGGCATGTATGGATGCTACAAAATCTCTCCTCCTCTTTTATGCTTACATAATACCACTCTCATATGTTCTTCTCAGCTATGGAACAAGATACAATTCAAAATAATGAACCCCTTCTCCTCCTAGTGGTCTGACTTTTAACATAGCCCGATAGCCATCTAGAGATAGGTTTTTGACTTCCTCAACCTTCAATTGTGAAAAGGTTTTGGACCTTCTAGAAATTTCTTAGAAAATACACTATGTGGCTAGCCCCACATGTCTAAGTAATGGAGGATGACATGGCATCCACTTGAAGCATGGTGATCAATATGGTAGTTCAATTTGCGGGAGGCATAACGTTCTCATAGGAACTCCAATTGACTAATGGTCTACATCGTTGGAAAAGTATTGATGTGTAGAATTTAGAATATTCTCAGATAATTATATTTGGAGCATAAAAAGTTCGTTTGATGCCTTAAAATGGATCTAGAATATTTTTTACTGTTTTTTGGACCCAAATTTCCAAATTTGGCCCAGCCGCTAAAATGGTCCTACAAGCCAATTCCTCTGATTTTTCCACCCAAAAGGTAGTGATATAGATGAAAAATAATATAATGATCTAATATGGATCAATTTTTGTGGATTCTCCATGGGATATCTTCATGTTACTTGATTTGCAACTAATATATGTGTCAGTGGTTGCTAACCATGGTCATTCTAGGATTAAAGGGTGGCCCCCAGTATGAGATCTAGGTTGTAGATCCACTGAGACAATTACATCATATATAACTCCCTCGGGTCTTATAGTGGACCGATATGCTAATTCTAGGACTGTAGGAGTCTTTCTAAGGTTGACTAACTCGAGCATATTCATGGTTTCTTTGGTCATTACATTTATTGTGGTGCCCAATTCAACCAATGCATTAGAGATGCTCACTTTTTTTATTTGGACACTAACTGTTGGAGATCCAATATTCTCATATTTGGTAGTAAGGTTTTCCTCAAGCATCAAATTTGTCAATTGTCCCATTACATAGATGGTAGGGAAATCTTTCGGTTTTTTGCTAGGACTCTTTATGCATAACTCCTTGATATCTTTGGTGTATATTAGAATGTCCTTGATGGCATGTAACAGAAAAACTTTCACACACATATTCTATAATTCTCCCAATAGGTCAAATTCTCATCGAGTGGGAGGTTTATATAAATTCAACCATTTTGGATATGGGACAATTCTAGAAGGTGGTGATTGGTCTAATTCTTTTGGTAGAATTGATTTTTGTATATATATTTGTTCAAAATGGTTTAACTTTTGAATGATGGCACTCCTCATCTTCATGTTCAGTGATAATAAAAGGATTTTCTTGATTAATACCTTTCCCTAATCTAAGATGGATGTCTTGACATTCCATAGGGGAAATAAAATATGTAGGATAGTGGGATGCTTCAGAAGTGTAAGTATGTTCAACAATTTTATTGTTGTTAGGATTGGGATCAATTTGTGCATGCAATTGTGGTAGTAGACAAGCATTAAATTCAGGACTATTCATAGGAAACTACAATGGTTATTGTTGGGGAAACTAGGGTTGTCAGATTGGAAATTGTTGGCCCCCAGGAACAATTCCTTGCCATCCTTTTGGCCATGGATAAGGTGGTGTTGGTTGGGATGACCATTGTGGCCAATGTTAATTTTACTGGCCTATCACCCTTGCAATTAATTCCTATTAAATACCTTGTTGTAAACTACTACAAATTTATTGAATGAAAGCACAACTGATTTTTAACAATTTAAATAAATTAGCGGAAGAAATAAACAGGAACTACAACTACGCACACATATTTCTTGCCTTCAAATCATCCTTTAATTATAAATGAATCCAATATTTAAATGGCTCTTGTCCTTGGAAAATGGATCCTCGGAGGAAATTCGATCACACCTCTAGATCTGTCCCTCGATCTTGTTGGTTTCTACTCCTTTTTTTCCCTGTGATTCCTTCCTCGAACCTTGCACACTTGGATGAAATTCCTTATCCACCCAATCAATGATCTCTCTCTCTCTCTCTCTCTCTCTCTCTCTCTCTCTCTCTCTCTCCTTAGCTTCCTTTTATAATGTTGAGTTTACCCTAAATCCTAAAACCTAGATCTCCAAAGTGATCAATGGTTGATATAAGATACCACCAACACTTGATATTAATGGGTAATATTTAATTTAATTCACTAATGCTAAAAACTTAAGGAATTTCATTAAATTAAACTCAAATAATTATAAAAAGGAATTTACTTTAATAATTGCTTAATTAAAGTGAATTTCCTAAGTCTTTAGTGGTATTAATGACGAATTCCACATGTTAGACATAAAACCAATGTGGAAGTATGTGTATGATGATACAAACATCAACACTCCCTCTCAACAAGGAATGTACTTCTTGAAGAGCCACCTGAAACTGGTTCTCCCTCTGACTCTGGAACAATGTTGTAAACATCATCCTACACAATGGCATCCCTCCAACCCTACTAGTCTAATTCTTCATGAACACTAGAATTCTTGGAATTGATGATGCTACACATTAGTGCCTTGAAGTTTGGACACTTCTTCAGAGGCCTTATCTCCTTATCTATGCTCCTAGGAGCCTCCACATGCTCATGAGAATCCATCAATGTCAATTCAAACCAACTGGGTATCCAGGAAAAACTAGAAGGGGATAACTCATCCTTACCATCTAAATATTGACTCCCTGAATTGGAAGTATGTCAACCTTCTCACCCTTTGGAGCCTCTTTCTCCATGTCCTCTTCCACTAACATTGGTCCATTCACATCTGAATGGAAAATATCTAATATCCACTTGAACCTATGAACAAGTATTCCTTGCAACCTATATACCTTTCCCTCTCTGACACCAATTCTCACTACTATATCATGGATATCGCCCTCTGAACATATGAGTACTTTCCATTTCTTGAACAAGATAGAAAAACCCCTATCCTCCATAGCTAATATTGATAGAAAATTCTTCTTCATCTATGGTACTTGAAGAATATCCTGGGCCTCCAACAAACCTTCTAACTCAAGATGGAAGAAGATAGTTCCCTCCCCCTCCACTGTATGCTTGGCATCAACACCAAGATCCACATGAGATCCTGAGTACTTCTCTGTCAAACTGTTGAATATCTCACATGCCTCTTTCATATGATGAGATGCAACACTATCTAAGTACCATACACTCCTTGTGATGGTGTTGGTAGAGAGGCAAGATACCAGTGAGAAGCCCTTCTCAAACTTCGCAGCAAACTAGTCCATCTGAGTTTATGTTGTTGTTGCTACATGTTGTGTCATTCTCCTTACTGTTATTCTTCTCTGGAAACTATGATGTATAGTTCCCTATCTTGTGGCAAGTGAAGCACTTTATTTTACTCAATTCCTTCTTTCCTTCTTCACTGTTACCCTTGGAACCATGTCCTTCACTTCTCTTGGTCTGACTGACCAGAGTCAGGTTCTCCTCCCCATCTTCTTGCTTACTTGATTTAGACTCCTCTCGTGTCTCTTCCTAGATGCAATCATCACAAAGCCTATCCCAATTGGGAAGCTTCTCCCGAGCATAAATCCCCTTGACAAATGGTTCCCATGACTTGGAAAAACCATTCATTACCACACTAATGAGTTCTACATCATTTTTTTTCTCCCTAATAGCTACAATATGATCATGTTTCTAAGTGATCCTCATGAAGTAGCTAGTAACATTGTCAGGTCTTAACATATGGATGGATCTAAGCTTGTTCCTCAAGACTATCTTCATGTTCATGTTATCACTCTCGAACAAATCCACTAGAACCTTGAACATCTCTCTAGTCGACTGCTTCTTTGGCAAGTGAGGGATCAAATTATCCTTCACGAAATCCATGATGACTCTCTAGGATTTGATGTCCTTCTTCATGAGAGTTGTTTCTATGTTGAATATGTTAGTGTAGGAAAAACCTTTTTTGTGATCTCCCATAGGTCATGTTCCTTCAAAAGCAAGGTCACCCTCGCTTTCCAAGAAATAAAGTTAGATGCTCCATCCAACATGTCTTCAAACCTAAGACAAGTCATTTCCATTTCAATATCTACAAAAAAAACAATTGTTTTCTTATTCCATTAAGCATCAAAATTGATATGATCTCCTTTGTTGGTTGCCTAGACCCCTACCCAGAATTATGTCACTACTCAACAACCCACCCAACACTTATGCCTTGAATTTTTTCTACTACCCAGACCTACTTCCCACTATTATTTGAACTCTAACTGAGATTGACCATTGCCTCTTTCTATTTCCTGTGGCCTTTTTGGGAATATCCATAGCACCCAGTAGCTTCTTGTGGCCTATTTAGGCCTATCAGCGGCACCCAACAGTTGGTTGTGGCATGTCTGGGCCTTCCTGCATCTATCTGTAGCTACATGTGCATCGTATGGGTGTATGGATTCCCTTACATGGCCTGTATGGCTCTACTACGACCGTGTACATACCATACATAGCCTATATGGACCCTATGTAACCGAATCTGGTCTGTATGGTAATCCTTGGTTGTACGACCTTCAAAAAAATGTATGCTTGGTGGGTTTTAATTTTTTTATCTCCCGCTTTTTTTACATTTGTCCCTACAATAAATCACTAGATTTGTGCACCCTTGGTTCCCTCCTCAAATATATATCTTTGATATCATGTTAATTTTACTAACCCAACTCCCTGGTAATTAATTTCTAGTAAATACCTTGCTTTAAACTACTACATATTTACTGAATAAAATCACAATTGGGTTTTAACAATTTAAATAAATAATTCAGTGGAAGTAATAAACAAGAAACCACAATTATGCACACATATTTCTTCCCTTCAAATAAACTTTTCATTATAAATGAATCCAAGCTTACAAGGGATCTCATCCTGGAAAAATGGCCCCTATAAGGAAAAAACATAAACAACAAACTAGTTGATCACACCTCAAGATCTTTCCTTCGATCTTGATGGTTTCTACTCATTTTATGTCCCTTTATTCCTTCCTCAGACCCTACACACTTGGATGAAATTCCTTCTCCACCCAATCAATGAGATCTCACTATCTCACTCTCTATGCATGTGTCTCCTCCTCTCACCTTAGCTACATTTTATAATGTTGAGTTTACCCTAAATCCAAAACCCTAGATATCCCAAATGACCAATGGTTTATATTATATCCCACCAACACTGGAGATCAGTGGATAAGATTTAATTAATGCACTAATGTGAAAAAAATTAGGCATTTCATTAAACTAAACTCAATTAATTACAAAAAGGAATTTACTTTAATAATTGCTTAATTAAGGTGAATTTCCTAAGTCTTGACTGGTATTAATGATGACTTCCACATGTTAGACACAAAACCAATGTGGGAGTACATGTCCGATGCTACAAACATCAACAGACAAGTCATAGGGGATCAACACCAGGGTTGTGGAGGATATTGCATCTGCTAAGGGGGAATTGTGTATTAACCCAATAAGCGTTCAAAAAATGAGATGGGTCTTGATTTATACTTATTGTCCATTGATGACAAGGTTTTCTTGGAGTGATGAAGCAAACTTGTTCTCTTTCCTCATCTTCTCCTTGGTATGTTTCTTTGAGCTTTGACACTGAAGGGAAACTATTCAAATCATGATTTTGTTCACAAATACTGCAAATATCTAAGGTGTTGAGCAGGCATTCCCTTTGAGGATGCTTTAGTCTACACTTCGGACAAAATATGGATAATTCATTATCAGCTTCCACTTGTTTCCGTTTTACTTGAAAAATATCCAATTGTGAAGCTAGTGAGCTTAAAATATCGGTTTTAAAATTTTCCAATAAATTACCTATTTCTACTTGGATGATGACTCCTAAAATTGATTTCATGAGTATAGTGGAGACATCCCTCACATTCTTCCCATGTTTGGAGACTCCTCTAAAGTATCTTATGCATAAGTCACAAATATTATCATACACTTCATGTGAGACATCTCCTCTGCTCATTAAATTCAATAGTTTATACATGCATCTCCCATTGCTCTTAAAAGAATGGTTCACTAATCCAATTTTATTTTGAATCTATGGAAATTATATTGGAATATTTCCACATAATCTTCCAAACTCTCATCTTCCTTATGTGTAATTTTGAATATTTCTCAAAATTTTCCATTTTTAAGGAAATTGTTCGCGGGGAAACTGAATGGCATGGCACTACAAAATTTTCCATTTTTAAGTAATGTGTTTTGTCCCGGTGGTGGTGCAATGGCACTGCCTCGTTGCCTTTGTGGCAGCCTTCACTGAAGATGTGTGGCACGCAATCCTTCTTCCATCTAGTGAAACGGTGACGTAATGACGTGGTGACATTTACTTGACATTTTCTGATTAAGATAAAGTGGAGCGAACGTATCAAACCCTTTCCGTTGGCTTGTAACACGTCATCTTTATCCATGCAAAACAAAAGTTATTTTTTTTTATTATACATTTAATTAAAAACTTTTGTTTATTAAAATTCATATTAAATAAACTTAAATGATAAAACCTTAAAGTGTAATATCTTCATTAAGTATCAAAAAAAATTTATTATACATTTAATTAAAAACTTTTGTTTATTAAAATTCATATTAAATAAACTTAAATGATAAAACCTTAAAGTGTAATATCTTCATTAAGTATCAAAAAAAACAATGGATTGGCGATATGCGTTATATATTCACCCTAATTCTTATGCACCTCGACCTATGACTAAAGGTAGAAGCTTTAGTTATCCTGAATTATTTAAGTGCAAAGATCAATCATAATGACTTGTTTATAAACATAAAAATTCTTATTCTTTTTTTCAAGGTAAAAGAAAAGGCCTTCTACCTTAGTTTAAAATTTATCTAAAATATGTACAATTTTCTGAAGCCTAGAATGAAATTATTTGCTCAAAGTACAAAATGTATTTATTTTTTTATAATATATAGATTTATTCATTATTTACAAATTTTGTGTTCTATTTTGCAGGGTAAAAGTAGAATGCCTAAAATATGAAGCATTAAATTAATTTGCTTTCTTTTGATTGTAATAAGTTTACTAATATAAGAAAGAACTCATTCTAAACATGATATTACCAAGAGATTACTAAGTGAATTTGCAAAAACCATTAAAGTTTCTTGGAAATGGTTATCGATTATGTTATTAAAAATGTTGTCATTGTGAATATGAATAAGAATATCACATCATCATTTCATGCAAAACAAACATACAAAACCTAAAATAACGAAGACATGAAGACTCTCAACCCATTCCTTAAAATCAAACAAAAAAAAAAAGAGGAATGAAATTATGTTTTCCAAAATTTTAAAAGGGACCTCTTAAATTTTATAAAAATTTAAGGGGGCTTTTGTTTGCTACACCAATTTACGACATGTTGGGAGAACCAATTATCTTTGTTCATGAAAAATAAGAGAAAGAAGGTTAGATTACAGAAAGAAGAAAATTTATAAATTTTGGAAAATCAATTATAACTTCTTTATGATTAATTTTAGAGATAAGAAAAATACATTTGTACTCATACTTTTTTACTTGGTCTTTACATAGTGCACAGGGTTGAATCAAGAACAAATGAGGAGTAAGCTTTTGATTTGACTACTAAGAAAGTTTACTTACCATGAGTAGGTACAATCAGTTCAGCTCATCTTTCTTTTACCTAGCATCACTTCACTGCCAGCGAGCGTCCATAGCCTCGACGAAGTTGCCTTGATATCATTTATACATTTCCCTGCTGACAGTGGTTTCCATAGTTCCGACAGCTTTATATACACTTCCCACACCTTTTGGTTCTTTCAACTTCCTATGTATTATAATTTATTAATCTCCTTTTCATAAAAATGTTTAAAATTGCAATTCGCAATGGCGAATAGGAAGCAGGGTGATATGAAAGTCATTTTGATATGTTGCAACTCAAGGGGTAAAACTAAGTGTTTCATCTTGTGATTTTATATTCCCATTGTTTTAATTTAATTTATGAAAGAAGGAAAATTAACTCTAAAAAGACCTGGCTTCAAAGCACTTTCTTAGGTAAATTTTCTTGGAAAAGATGAATCAATCATAAAAAGATATGTTATCGTGATAGAATAATATAAATAATAAATTTTATGTCATCACACAATCCAATAATAATGATTCTCTTTCATTAAGGATGCATAAACATGAGGTATATAGTACACAACATGTCTTTCATTGTTATTAACAAACAGAAAGAAAAAACAAGCAAAACAAACGAAGTTAATCTTTGAACTACGGAGCTTGGTGGAGGACCTAATCCACTCCTCCACCCGGACCACCTAAAGTTAATCTTTGAACTACGGAGCTTGGTGGAGGACCTAATCCACCAAACCAGTCTAGTAAGCCAACGATTAGACCTGCTCTATGAGGCCTACTCCACTACAGCACCAGCAAAGCGTTGCCCGACATGTGCACAGACCTTCGTGCTGACAGCCACCGAGGATTGCGAGGGCGACGTGGATGAAGGCGAGGCCACCGGGTAAAATGTCACAGTTAATAGTTTCAGTCTTTTTCTCTATTTTCCTTAGACTAAGCATGGCTAAACGCCATTATTTTGTAACTCTAAGACTCAAAGCTTGCTCTCAGACTAATGGCTGCCAGTCGTCTTGGTTTCCTTTAGGCAAGACAAATGGAAGCCAATCTATCTCCCTCATAGATTGCATAGATAGCTAGTTGTCTTGGTTTCCTCTTACACGGCAAGAGAGTTGGCAGACATGGTGTTTATGGTTTAACCTTTTTTTGAAAAGTTAATACAACAAGCTCTGCTCTTTTTTACTTAAAAATAAAAATAAAATAAAAAAATTATGATTCAAAGTTCAAGTTTCTCATCAAGATGTCATTTGCCTTGCAAATATCTTGCTTCAAGGTTAAACTTTAATTGAATAAGCCTTAATGATAATTTTTTAGAGATAAGACTTACAATAAGTTTTTTATGAAAATAAAATGAACAAGATGTTAAATAAAAGCTAAATATACGTAAGAGACTTCCCTGATGTAACTTGATCGCAGCCTGAAGATCGTCATAATTTTTTTATCCAACTAAAAAACATGCAAAGTAACCCAAGGTATTTCTAATCTAAATTATCAGCATAATCAAAGCTTCAATGAAACCAATGAAAACCCGCAAAACCAAAACTCAGATAAAAAAATACTAAAAAAAAAAGAAAACAGGAAATTACTAGAAGATAAAAATAAACACATGCAATTCTACCTTGAAGAATGTCATACTAGCTTACCTTAGAGATCTTGATATCCTCCAAAGTTCATGTTTTAAAAAGTGACCTCTTCTCATGATCAAAGTTAAAGAGTATGAAGAAGTTACATATTTATCCAATTTTACATATGCCTATGATCATCGGATTTATTGAAACCAAAACTAAGACAACCAACAAAACTTATGGAAGAAAGTCTCCTATAAAGGAAATGATTTCAAGCATTCTCATGATATATTGTTATTGACATGATTATATAATTGATAAGTATTTTTGAGAAAAAATTTAGACATATTTTCAAAAATTTGAGTATTTCTTTTACAAGCTTGTCACTTCCTTATTCAACAACTAGACAATTTTAGAAAAAATTAAAGAAAAGCAAACTAAACTAAAACTACTCCTACTCCTAATCTACTTGAAAAGCCAACTAGAACTAAGTAAAGTGAAATTTCCAATGGAGCCAATCATGTTTCCTTAAACTTGAAAACATATATACAAAGCAAATAAGACACATAAATATGATCAATAATAAAATAAAGAAGAAATTTTTGAAATATCTAGATCTAGATCTAGCATGTACATGGTAAGAAGATTACTATTTACACAAAATATTTCACAAAAATATTTCTCTAACCAAACCTCTATTCTATCATGATATATACAATGAGATTGGAAGAAAAGTTGGAAGGAATCTACAGATGAGTGATGATCATGAGCAAAATTGGTATGAACAATATCTTGTGGAAGAATCTTAACATGATTAATTTCAGAGATTGTAACAAGATCACGTGAATTAGAAATAACCATTGGTTGAAAATGATGTGTCTCTTTTTCTTGATATGTTTCCCTGAACTTGAAATTCAAATAACCAACTTGTGATGAGTCGATAAGATCAAATGATGTGTATAAATTATCATCCTTCCTTGAATAAGCCAAATCAATGATATTGGGATAGTAGAGATTAACACCGTTTCATTGATTAATGTTTTCATTTGCTTTATTATGACAAGAAGATTCTTCACTGATCACAAAAATAGGTGAATCAATAAAAGATATTTTGTGAAATGTGTTTGTTGTATAAATTCTCTCTTCCCATGTAGAAGATGGATAAGGCATAATATATTTTTTTTGTAAATAAAAAAGTTGTATTGCCTGATTAATTTGTTGTCACTGTACAAAAAATAATTGTTTCACAGGCTGTGTTTGTTGTAGAAATTATCTCTTCCCATGTAGAAGATGGATAAGGCATAATATATTTTTTTGTAAATAAAAAAGTTGTATTGCCTGATTAATTTGTTGTCACTGTACAAAAAATAATTGTTTCACAAGCTTGCCACCTGTACCGCCAAACTAGTGGAAACTAAAATAGGTGGCAACCAGTTATACTTATGGCTAAAAGTAGCAATTGCCACTTTATCCTCCATACAGTTGGAAACTAGAGCAAGTGGCAACTGATAGTGCTGATAGTTATGTTTAGACATGCATTCAAAAATTAAAAATACAAATGAAACAGAAATCCTAAGTAAGAAGACAAGAAAAAAACCTCATTTCCATGCAAGTGAGGCGCGGAGAACTGAGAAACCTTAAACATTAGGAGGGTTGTTTGAACAATGGAACCTATCATCTGAGGAGTCTCCATGAGGAGTGACATCGCTAGGTGTGAGTTCAAAGGGCTACGCACAGGTCGAGCACCTATGTTTGACATGAGTGTTTGAGAAGGCATCGAACAACATGTCGAGTCGGATGCTAATAAGGGTATGCTGGTGGAGTTGCTCCATCATGTATCTCCTCATCTCAAAGATGAGCTCCAAGTGCTCTGGAGTGAAGAGACTGGGTGGACTCTAGCCGCATACCATGTATGGGTTGGGCAATGGGGGATTAGTTGGGCTGGCCTTCGAGAGGATTTCATCCTATACTATGAAAGTGGCACCCTCCATGGTTGTTGTTGTATCCATTGATGTTTTGCTGGTGTTGGGTCTATTCTGGGAATCTGGGACCATGTAGAGGAGGAATTCTAGTGGAACCTGAATTTGTTCCTTTAGGAATTCCTCCTCCACGTAGGCCATTGCTTCCAAGATATCAAGGAAGCATTCTCCAATTTGTGTAGGCGCCTCTGCCTTGCAACGTAACAGTACCAGGAGGGTCCCCTCCTGGGTTTCCCTCTCTCACACGGCATGATAGAGCATGGAGGCCAGAGAGCTATGAGAATGAGGTCATAGAAGTCTGAGAGGCCCAGAGTCGGATCGCTGAGCAGAGTGGAGCCTCGATAGAGAAAAGAAACCAAGTAAAGAATGCCATGGCCAGCCTAGAGTAATATCCAAGGGGTTGATAAGATTGTGCAACCTCCTCCCGTACCTGTCATCATCCCTCTGCCATTACTTAGTGAGGGCACCATTAAACTTGCACGGGGAAGTTGTCCCTCCATCCCCTGTCATTGTGAATATGAAGAAGAATATCACATCATCATTTCATGAAAGACAAACCAAAACAAACATACAAAACCTAAAATAACCCAAGACACGAAGACTATCAAACCATCCCTTAAAATCAAACAAAATAAAAAAAAGAGGAATGCAATAATGTTTTCCAAAATTTTAAAAGGGGCCTCTTAAATTTTATAAAAATTTAAGGGGGTTGTTGTTTGCTACAAGAAGTCCCCATTTGATAAACCATGGAAATTCGAAAGAGTTGAGAGGGAAATAGTATTCATTAGAGCCTCACCTTCAAAATATTTAATTGGAAATTCAAAATTAAAGTTAAAGGCTACCTCTTCATCCATGTTGGTCCTTCTAGATTCGTTGAAATTTGGTCTGTCAACTTCCCCCAACTCTTGAGAAGAAAGGAGGCTCATGGACTGGGTTGTTTTGAGAAATCTCTCCAAATTCAAACCGCCCACTAATCATCTCTCCTATTCCTCCATTTCCTTCACAAGGGGGTATATTTTTTGCTTATGCTTCAAGAGATTATTTGGAAGGAAACAATGCCATGGGTCTCTCTCTCTCNTCATCCTCTCGGTCCTTTTCCACCTACACCTTTATTAGTATTATAGTCGGATCTTACCGCACTAGATGTTTTGGGGTTCTTTCTTCTATTCATATATTCTATAGAATACAAACTACAAATTGTGTGCATTGAAACAAAGGAAATAAAAGTTCACCATAGTTTCCTATGGTCAAGTGCACAAGTTATTACCTCTCATCTTATTTATTCTATTCCCAAAAATAAAATGTAGGAGTGATTATTTTAATAGAAGTATGAATCAACTATATTTTGAAGGCTCTCTCTCTCTCTCTCTCTCTCTCTCTCTCTCTCTCTCTCTCTCTCTTGGGTGGTCTTCCTCTCAGTCCTTTTCCACATACACCTTTATTAGTATTATAGTCGGCTCTTACTTCACTGTATGTTTGGGGGTTCTTTCTTCTATTCATGTATTCTATAGACTACAAACTACAAATTGCGTGCATTGAAACAAGGGAAATAGAAGTTCACCATAGTTTCCTATGGTGAAGTGCACAAGTTCTTACCTCTCATATTATTTCTTCTATTCCCAAAAATAAAATGTAGGAGTGATTATTTTAATAGAATTATGAATCAACTATATTATGAAGGCTCCCCTGACAATCTACCCTATAAAGGCTAAGGTTATCATAAGTATGAATCAACTATCTTCCAAAGGTGCCCCCCAACGATCTGCTTCTAAGAAACACACTTGCTGAAAAGTAACACACTTGAAAAAAGAAACACTCTTGATGAAAAGAAACGCATCATTGAAAATAAACACTCTTGTTGAAAAAGAAACACATTGTTGAAAAAAAAACACTCTTGTTGAAAAGAAACACATTGTTGAAAAAGAAACACTCTTGCTAAAAAGAAAGACATTGTTGAAAAAGAAACATGCTTGCTGGAAAGATACACACTGGATGAGATTATCGAAATTATGAATCAACTGTCTTCCAACGACGACCCCAACAATATACTTCTATGAAAAACTAGTGCTAGACATCCTATTGTGCCTTTAATAATCTCACCGGCAATGACACCAAAAATGTTGGGTCATTTAATTTCTTTTCAATTAAGGGAAACAATTAATTCACCAAACATTAAATTATCAACCAGGGATCAAATATGTTTACAAGTTATTGTGCAAAATATATGCAAGATGCAATTTTTGTTTAGCACGGGCCTAATTAGAATGTGATTGTAGTACATGTCTAGGAGAAGCGATAGATCAAAAGTTACAACAATCTATTACGGTGAATATTATAACAACAATTAGACATGAAGTATCATCATTTAACTATCAATAAATAAATATCACTCTTAACTACCTAAATACTTTAAGAAACTACTTATAATACCAATTCAACACCTGTTCTAAGTAAGGGATAATTTTGAGGATGGAAATTTATCTTAGAATGTAGAAACCATGGAGAATCTTACTAGTCCTTAATATGCAAAGTATAAAATGTTTGGCAATATTTTTGTTAAAATATTCAAATTTCTAATGATTTTATATGGTTTCTATAAAATTTGGGCTATTTTAAGGTAAAATAATTTTATTCTATAGAATTTGGACAAACCGCTTTTAGAAAAAATGGAAATTGGTGAATCTTGTTTTTTGGAAAAAGCATGGAAAATTAGCCCATGGGCGATATATAGCCCCTACAATTTTCCCTATTCTGTGGATTGGACCCTGCCTCCCTAGAATGGAGTATTACATATTGAATTTAGTGACTAAAGAAACATCAATCCCATACACACAACTTGAATATCATAAAGTCATAAATAACATTAATCAAAATAACAACTACAAGATACAATTAGATCAGTCTTCTCCTCTTCTCTCATAGAAAGGGTGTGGTTTTTATATACAATTTTCCTTGTCTAATCTTAAGAAATATTCTCAGAAAAGTCTTGATAATATATGATTCTCAAGTTGTTCAATTAAACAAGAATCAGGTTAGAACAACCAAAACTAAATAATATGTGGTTTCTTTTTATTACATCAGGTCCACCTCATCTATTATAATTGAATATGTTTGTGACAAAGAAGTCCTCAAATATGCCCATAAAATACTCTAGATCTATTGTGTTTACCATCCATGGGAATTATTGACGTTCTTGTTATGGCCAGCAAGATCCGCTTGTAGAAAGGATAGTTGTTCCCTTCATATTCATAGGAAAACAGGGGATAATAGTTGTGTTATGTCTATATTCGAAAATGTAGCACCATGAAAAGACATGGATGGTGGAACCATGACATATTAGGAGTAAAATCACTACAATATTCCCAAAGTAGAAACATTGTGATATACTGGGAGTAGCAACACTTCGTGAAGCTAGGAGTAGCAACACTTCATGAATCTAGGAGCAGCAACACTTCATGAAGATAAGAGTAGCTACACTTCATGAATATAGGATTACTAGCACTTCGTGAAGATAAGAGTAGAATCACTAGCAATATGAATTCATCATAACAACTTATAGTAGTAGCTTGACAAGCCACTTTCATGAGTGAGTGTAAAAAGTCATATTCCCCTTCAACATAGTAGCATAATTCAATAAAACAATGTGAAATGTGGGAAAAGCATAACTTGGATAAAATACATCATTAAAGAAAATGGTAGGCTTGGAAATGGTCCTAAGTGATGTCAAAAGGTTGTTAAAAAGGATAAAATATAAGCACTAAAAGATGGAATTTATGATTCCCAACAAGGGTCCCACTACAAGAGGTCAATAGTGGAAAGCTCTACCCACTGTGAGAAAAAACAAGAAATTCCCATAGAAAAAGTAATGGATCCTATCATGTGCATCGATCCAATTTTGTAGGACTTCATTGGTGATGCATGAGACCCAATTCAACATCATGCCAACTTGTTAATGGGGAAAAATACCCCAAGTGTCAACAGTAGGGGTTTAACCCAGTGAAGAGGTCCAATTACACTCTTCCCTATTTGGTATTGAAAAACCCTTTAGAGTAATGGTCCAACAACCTTTCTATGATATTTAATATTTTTATAATGTTTCTCATTTTATGATTTTCAAAATATTTATAGAAAGAAAGTAAACTCACTATGTAATAATGATTGAAAAAAGTACATAATCTTGGGAGTTAGCTCTCAAAATAGAAGAAAGATTATTATTTGTCCTTTAAAATCATGTGGAGTAGTTCTTCAGAAACTCATTAAATAAAATAACAAAACTTTCTAATAAAAGAAGAAATTAAACTTAAAACCAAAGATAAATTACTATAAAATAAATGATATAGATTTGTTGAAGAAATAGAATGAAATAAATGTTGTTACTGTTGCAAAATATCCAGAAACACACAAAATGGAGTCTCTTACCGAACATCCATGCTATAAGTTGAACTGCAAATAGTCTGCATTACACAATATGCATAAAATATTTCTTCAATCATAAAATATTTCGCCAGTCAATTAATCAGTGTATCAAAAGTAATTATTTTCAAAGTAATTCATCAAAAATTATTTGCACCAAAAATCCCCCATTACTTCTCAAATCCTACTATAAATACAATTTTAAAATTGGTTATAATGACCAACTAAAACTTAACACTCAGGTGAACTAGGGGTTTTTTCCCTAACTACTTCTTTATCATACTTCTCCCATTGATCAAAAGAAATTTTACATATATTATTATGAGGGAGAACATGCTACCTATGTGGGGTCCTTAAATTTGTTAATTATCTATTAAACCTTGTTATAGAAAGATTTACCTCACCCTATGCAAACTTGCACAGAAGGCCTTTTTCCATTTCCCTATGCAGACTTGAAGTCCCTTTTTGCAATTCCCAAAGCTAAAAACATTATTTTTCCACATATACGCTCCCTACCTATAATACAACATTTGTATACGTAGGTTGCACCACTATAGCCCACGTACATCGGGATTTCTGCCCAAAATTAAAAAATGGTGTCGGGTTTCCATGTCACGTCACGAGATCCATGATCCTTGAACTTCCATATACTGGAAACATTCCAACTCGACCCTTCAGTTCCACTTGAAGGCTACAAATGGGCCAAATTCGAGCTATGGAAAAGAGGAGAAGAATTAAACTTTGAGAGAAAAGTTACTCTGGAGAAATTATTCACTTCATATTGAGTCTACATCCCTTTGTCCTTTTAAGTCTGAACACATTGTTCAACCCCCAAACTCTTCCCTACTTGATTGAGAACCTCATTGTCTCTCTTATATGAGCTTTCCTTTGGTGGAGGATTGAAGTTGTGGAGGCCCAGCTGGAAGGAACTTAGTTTCTCGGTTCCGAACTGTGTCGACATGGAAGTTTGTAATTCATTCACTTCTATTGATTACATTTTAATAGAAATACTATTTTCTCGTCCAATTAATATCTTGCAAATATTTGAATTGTTATTCCATGGGCGTATTTGTTATGAATGTTGATGGATTATGCTATTGAATGTGCTAACATTATATATTCTCACCATATGCTTGTGTTTCTTAGTTGTTGAGGACAAGTTACAGGTGTATTTCTTTGAGTCAAGTGCTCAATGGTGGACTTCATCGAACATCTAGATGAGGTAGGCCTTTTATCATGTCTTGCTAGCATATTTGTTTATATAGCATACCTAAGATTAGAGTTGATTTCTGCAGTCATTTATGTCTATTGTGGTTTACCCCTATCCATAGAGAGATTTTCCTCGTAACAGAATTGGTGACTCCATTGGGGATACAATTTTATTTTTCAGGTTTTGGAGTGTTTTTCTCCTTAGATTTCTCTAGTTTACATTGAGTTTCTTGTCTAATGCAGGAGAATATCCCACATCAAGCGAGCCAGCGCGAATGCAAGTGGACACCTAGATAAGCACCAACACAAAATTTTGAATTGCTTTGGAAGTTGTTGTGCGATCTTAAATGAATTCATTAAGAAGAAGCGCACTTGTACATTGTAATCAGACCTTGAGCCTTTAGCTCTCGTCCTTAGTAGGTAGAAGGCATTTAAGATAGTTAATGCAGGTAGATAGAATTTAATTCTAGATTAGACTGTTTGAGAGCGCAAGAGGGAAACGAGATATAGACACCCTCATTGTGTATTGTAACATAGTTAGAAGCATTGGAGCATAGAAGAGAAGCAGAGAGTTGTGTAAGAACACCCATGTACTGATATTGGATTAATAGAAAGAGGTTGATTCAATTTCATGGTTTTGTGTTTATTCTCTGTGTATTGATGCTGAATGATATGCTCATGAATGTTTTCTTCCTGTTATACATTTGCTTTTATATGCTGTGTATGTGATTTCATGGTCTGATTTTGAAGTCTGGAAGGAAGAAGGAGTGAGTTTCAATTGTTTCTCTGTCTGAGCAATATTCCTGCAAGGAGTGTAGTCGAAGTGTCTGAAAGGAGTGCGTTGACAGAGGGTTCATATAGGTAGCATTTGTTCTCATTTCCGCAGAAGTGTAGTTGGGCACAGGAGTCATGCAAGGAGTGCACAAGCCGAGTGAGGTCTCAGGGTTGCGAACCTGAGAAAAATATCGAAAGACTGCTATTGCAAGTGTGCGTAGAGTCGAAGGGTTCTCAAATATTTGAAATTATCTGAAGGTCGTTGTAAGGAGTGCGTGCAAGGACCCTTTTTTAGGCTCGAAGTTGTGAGAAGATCTGGAGGAATAAGGCCTTTGAAAACATTTAGGCACATTAGAAGTTTGTAGTGCAAGCGGATAAGTCCAAGGAGGAGTTCTTGGTTTTCCTTCATAGAAATCATCAAAGGGAAGAAACCGACGGTCAGGAATCTGTAGGGAGGATTAGCGAAATCCCGCCAGCCGTCAGATCTACCAGAGAAGCGAGGAGGTTACGATTGCATCCGGAGTCCAAGCTCAGGAGATTGTGGACTGTAGGATCTTCACATAGAATACCTGTCATCCGTTGGATTGACCAGGAGTTGCACGGAGTTTAAGCTTCGTGAACGGGAGGAGGAAAGTTCCGACGAGAGGCGTGGTCCTTGGGATTTTGACATTCGCGGAATCGGGAATCACGAGGACGAGTGATCAGGAATTTTCATAGTGAAGGTCAAGGAATCAATTAGGGTCGTTCATCTCTAGAGGACGCGTGGCCGAGATCGAAGCCTTCGGGAAATTCCCAGAAAGGAAAAGTCAATTGTCAGGAAATCGAGAGTCGGGAAATCGGGAATCCTGTGGACAAGAGGCCCAATACATATTGACACTCGAAACCCCAAACCCTGATAAGAGTTAGGATTGTGGTCATATAAGGAAGGTTCGTGTGGACTGGGAGCATAGCCAGGAGGGACTGAGGAAAAAAGGAAGCGCATCGGGATATCGAAGATCGGGGATTAGAGGAAGTAAGTGTTGGTGACATTGGGGATTGGAAAACCTCGAAACCCGATTGTTATTTTCTATTGAGAACGGAGAAGCGCTCAGGCCTAAGGGTTGTAACGAGCAGGATAGACCTGTGGGTCAAATCTTAAGAAGGATTCCAGGGGAGAATCAAAAGAGCCACTTCGGCTCGAGGGTAATTTAGAACGATCCTTAAAGACCGGGAGGTCAGGCGCGGGACCTACTAAGGTAGGTGCCTAGGTGGTCACCATCAAGTGGTATCAGAGCTTAGAATAGAAGCTTCTTTGCTTTCTGTAGCAGGAAGAAGGAAGATTCACCATGCCGCCGAGGAGAAGAGATAGACAATCACCCAATCCAGAGGAGGAAAGGGAGACATCCAGAGGAAGGGGTAGACAAGTGCAGAACCCAAAAGTAGAAAGGGATCTGCATAACATACGTGCCAGACTTGTGGACGTGGAGATAAGACAAAAATGCGCAACTGATGTAGGAGATATCAGTGAGTCTGAAAATGAAGATTATGATGGATGTGGAGAATAGGAAATCACAGCAAAGGATGCAACAAATGAGCGCTTACTTAAAGTTGTTGCAAGAATGGGTGCAAAGGCGAAGATGGACATTCCAGTTTATGAGGGAAATCTGGATGTAGAAGAGCTTCTGGACTGGATTAGAGCTCTAGACACATATTTTGACTATGAATATGTCGAAGAGGACAAGAAGGTCAAGCATGCCGTCACGATATTAAAAGGACATGCAGAATTGTGGTGGGATGAACTACAAGAGGACAGGCGTTGCCAAGGCAAGCAGAAAATTAAGAGCTGGGACAGGATGATTGCAAATATGAAGGCAAAATTCATCCCCAGGGACTACCAGATTACTCTGTTCAGGAGAATGCAAAACTTGAGACAGAAATTGATGTCAGTAAAGGAATATATTGAGGAATTTTACAGGTTGAATATCAGAGCAGGTCATCGTGAAAGCAATGATGAAAAGGTAGCTAGGTATATGAATGGCCTGAGATATGAGATTCAGGATGAGATGAGTATGTTGACCATCTGAACGATGGAAGATTCTTATCAGATGGCTCTGAAAGCAGAAGAGAAGCTGAGCCGAAAGCAAAGTCAAAGAGGCCGAGGCAGAAGTCAACCCAGAGGCAAATTTGTTGTCCAAGACAGAAACGAGAAGCCCAAGGAAAACTGGAAGAAACCTCGGACTCGAACTGAGAGAGGTGGAAGCTCATAGTGAGGGAAATATGTTGAA